>OZ010788.1:259222189-259409689 GCA_963932465.1 Maratus speciosus
TAAAGCTAATACACCAATATGTGAAGTATCCGATTACGGAAGGTTAACTTGAATTCTCATGAGCAACTACTCAAAGAAAAGTGAATATAAGGCTTTTGTGATACTTTTATGTCAGCCGGGCGCAGGTAATAAATCAATAAAGATTGTATTCATAGCATATTCTTATTTTGTTATTTTCATTTAAAACACAAACCTTTCACTCATTTAATTTAAAATGCATGCCTTATACTAATTTCATTTAAAAAACTGAAAAGATAAACAATAACAGGAAATAATGCCATAATTAAAAGCAAAAAAAAATATTTTTAATTTACATACGCAAAATGTAACTACTGCTACTGGGAATTTTAAAAATGCTATCAGCGAGATGTGCGCACGGTTGTTATAAATGTACCCATTTTTTCTTCTTATCGAGGAGCAATTTATAAATCGCACAATATTAATTCCAATTTCTTTCATTGAGGAACCTATGACCGGAAAAAATGGAAAAAGACTCTTGTAGATTCTTCGGATGACGGCATCTGACGCCATAAACCGAGTTTATATATATGAAAATAATTTTTAAGTCGTTACAAACATTGCTTTCATACTTAAATATTTTCATTGGTACTACTTGTTATTCCGTCGACCAATTTCGCCAAATTATATAAATCGCCTAACCATTCGCCAAATTATATAAATTGACATAATCTGTATTTTAAATAACGAAATAACAAATAAATTAGTATAACATTAATAAAAATACAAATAAAACGTCGAAATTAAAATCACTTGATGACGTAAACACGTGTAGTTTGTTTAAATTCAAGTGAATTTGATATTTACGATCAACCATTATTGGCATTTAATCTTATAGTTTGACGATAGATTTTTGGTCGACGGAATATCTAAGTAGTACCTTTTCCATTTTTGTTTTATAACGCTAAATTCTCAGTAATTTTTTCCCTTTTATTTTACATAAAATCACTATTTTTTAAAAAAATTAAGATGCTTGCATTTTTATTTCAAACTCATAGAGCCGTTTTTATTTTTTAGCCAAAAGGTTTGATTTGAATTTTTTCCGTTGCTAGAGTAACGGATGTAATGATAGATATTTTGAGGTTTAGATGCCAAAGACACCGCCAAATTAGAAAAATATGAAATGTGTCATGAACTGTTGGACTTATAAAAATTTATTTGGTAGCATTCGATTCAGCATACAAAACTACATTAAAATATGCTATCATTTGACGCATAATTTTGATTTTCGATTTTTTTCCCCTCCCCGGTCAAAAACCATTAGGGGTGACACTTTAGAAAATACTTTCTTAGCAGAAGTTTATGTCATAAGAAGTATTTTTACCACGATTTTCAAGATTTTAGGTTCAGTAGTTTGCGCTGTGCGTTAATTAGTCCCCTAATCCAGACTTTATTTTATATATTATATTAGATATGCGATTTTGCGGTGAATCGATGATCGAAAATTAGTCCAATATCATTTGAAACAGAGGAGAACGTACGAAGAAAGACGAAGAAGAAATGACGAATTACAAAAGACTTGTAATTTTTTTTTCAAAATGTTGAATTTTTCCATAGTAATAACGTATTAAAACATAAATTCCCTTAAAAATTATCTTTATTTCCTACATTTCGAATCTGTGAATTTTCCTATAAATGAAATTGGCGATATGACTCGAGAAAATAGATAATATTTGCTTAAATAAAATGGGTAATATACGTTGATCTGAGTTCGAGTTTATAAATATCACATGCTTTCGGAATTACGGCGAAAAACATTTTAAAAAGTATTAAATTATTTTACAATATGTATGTGTGGCAGAAATTCACACTGAAATTTAAGTATTCGATTCCATTTTTAAAATATTAACTGATATCTATATAAGTTACAATTGAATATGAAAATGTACTCAAAAAATGACCACTTTCACCTAAAAAAACACCATTTGTGAGAACATCCTCAAGCTAATGTCACGCTTATGCATTTTTGGCTTAAAATCACATTGTTTGGCGACAAAAGAAAAATAAAAAATTGTAAAGAAACAAATAGTAATTACACATGTGACTCACAATTACATCTGCTTGTTTCTTCTATAAGTCACGTGATGGGACAATTAGATATAAAAAAAAAAAGAAAAGAACAGAACAGAACGAAAATGCCGTTAAAATTTCATCTAATCAAATTTTCCGATTCGTTTCCGTAGCTAACGCAAGCGATAAAGAGGCAAATATTGCGTATCAAGTGTAATATTTCTTATTAAATTAATTTTTAAGCATTACAAATATTTCTTTCAGGTTTTGATTAAATGTTTCCGTTTTTTAATATTATCACTCATTAAAACGGATTTTCTTCTTCTTTTTTTCTTTTTTTTTTTCATTTAAATAAAATTAGTAACAGTTTCTTTTATTTTTCGAGGTTTAATAGCCGTTTCAATTTTTTTTTATCAACGATGAATTTCGCCAAGAAATAAAATGGTAACCTTATCGTCCAAAATAACAGAATTTTCCGTCATAATTCTAAAACTAATATAGGTAGAATAATGTGTTATAGCTTAAAACCTTCCCTGAAGCAATACCTATTTAACGGTATAGGTTCCGTAAAAATCCATCCAGTAGAACTCGAAATTTAGGCGTTCGGAACGAAATTTCTGTTTGGATTTTATATATATAATTGATAATAGAATAGATAATAGATTTTATATATATATATATATATAATAGAATAGATAATAGATTATGTGTTATGAACTATCTCAAAGTTTAAAACAGATCGCATTGTTAGATTTCCTAATTTTAACAATATCGCGTTATGTTAGTTCCACATTCCACCACCAGGGAGCGCACTCTATTCTTAACGAAAGCGTATCTGAATTAAACTCCTTCATGCAACCTTTCCGTAGATACATGAATCGGGAGGGTGGCGGTCTTAACCAATAATTTAAGATAATTGCTGAAATTACTACGAAAAATATTTTAAAGGGGCTCTACGCGGGCCCCTAATAGAGTTAGAGGAAATCGGAAGGCGGCAAAATAATCGCGGGGAAAAGTTTGCTTGGGTGCTTCGGAACTACTTTTGGCGCGAGATCTAAGCTCTACGACCAATAGGAGCCCAGATATTTAAGGAAATATGAAGTAACAATGTCCAATATAACAGATTTTTCCGTAATAATTCTATAACTAATCTAGGTAGAATGATGTGTTATAGCTTAAAACCTTCCCTGAAAAGATACCTATCTAACGGTATAAGTTCCGTAAATATCCATGCGGTAGAACTCGAAATCTAGGCGTTCGGAACGAAATTTCCGTTTGGATTATATATATATAAATAGATAGTGACGCCAGGGTCTTTCGTTTTTTTTTTTTTTTTTTTTTTAGTGTTAACCCACAAATTACCCCTATGTACTCGTACTAGAGATGAGTAGTAGACCCGATAGCAGAAAATTATTAATAACTTTCAAAATTATACAATTTTGATTCATTTTTCAATTAATTTTCAGCAGTGAAATTACGCTCGAAATTATTGATTATATACTATGTGATTTATCACATTGCTAACGAAGCGTAGAACCAACAATGTGAAAAATGTCCAAGCCGGGAAGCGAACCCGGAACCCTTGGAATTGCGCTCCAAGTGCTCTACTATTTAAGCTACGAGGACGATGCCCAGCTTAGCATTTTCTACATATGTTGGTAAGGATTGGGTTGGGTTGATTTTTGACGGCCAATTATCTACACGAGGGATATAGGCCCTAGGGGGAGTGCCTTCCGTGGAGGTCTTTCTAAGGGAACCTAATCCGTATTAACGCATGGAAATCCACGGTTCGAAGAAAACCATGAAAACTCCGAACGATTAAGACGACGGGCGCGATTGGGTTCGAACCCAGCACCTCCCGTCTACCAGCTTCGAGAGCAGAACCTCTCAGTCACTGGTGGTGCCATATGTTGGTAAGGCTGCAACTGCAGCACAAGATGGAATAGTCTTCATGAGCAGCTGAAAATTAATTGAAAAATTAATTAAAATTGTATATGTGTTCATCTATGCTGGGTTTGTTTGTGTCTCATGTTTCGGAGCAGGATGGTGTGCTCGTTAAGACCATTCCATCTTGTGCTGCAGTTACAGCCTTACCAACATATGTGGGAAATGCTAAGCTGGGCATCGTTCTCGTAGCTTAAATAGTAGAGCACTTGGAGCGCTATACCAAGGTTTCCGTGTTCGATTCCCGGCTTGGAAAATTTTCACATTGTTGGTTCTACGCTTCGTTAGTAATGTGATAAATCACATATTATATAATTTAAAGTTATTTCAAGATTGATTTTCTCAGTTAAAAATGTCTTCCTATTTAGAGATAAGTATTAATCCTAAATACTTTCTCCTGAAAATGCTTCGTGATTTTCATACCCTTTAAAATCTGTTTTAATTAGCAAATTTGTTATTTATACCCAATCACTGGTAAAAGTTACAATTCTTGCGTCAGTTCTTATTGCAAAATGTGGTAGAAAGACATGAGCTCTATGTCTTCCAGTAATTCTGGAAGAGGACTTCAGATATAAAGCAATGGCCAATAAGCGATATCGCAAGACTTCTTTATGTTTCCAATAAGGACCGTGTAAAGGTTAAGAAAAGAGATTGAAAATTTTTCTTTATTTCACATCAATTCCAATTCAACTGCTTTTCAAATTGATTTTTAAAAGATTGTAAAATACTTTAAGAAACTTTAATTGTTTCCCAAATAGCAAGTTTTTTCCTTCTTACCTAATTTGCTGGGTTCGATCCCAATCGCGCCCGTCGGCCTAATCGTTCGGAGTTTTCGTGGTTTTCTTCGAGCCGTGGATCTTCCATGCGTTAATACGGGTTAGGTTCCCTTAGAAAGACCCCCACGGAGGGCACTCCCCCCGGGCCTTTATCCCTCGTGTAGATAATTGGCCGTCAAAAATCAACCCAACTCAACTCTTACCTAATTTGTGAATAAATAAAATTTTCAATTTTAGCTAGAGCCCGAAGATTGGTATATAACAATCGAACCCACACCCGTTTCGAGCCGAGCTTGTGTTAGGGCTTTCTTATCTTTACTATTTACTACTAATAATATTACTAAACCAAGTAACTGTGAAAATTCTTGTGAAAAAAAATTAAGTATTGCGCGCATATGTAAGTAGCTATATATACAGTAAACTCTGTCTAAGGCGGAATCTATTGGGACTGAGAACATTTTCCGTGGTAGATAATATTCCGGCTTTTGCAAAAAAGCTCCCCCCCCCCCCCAGAAAAAAATCCCCCGAATTTGATGATTTTTTATTGATTTTCCCGACTCGAAAATCGGTTGAAAACTGAAATTCGGACAGATCTTTTGTCTTTATAGATAAATGAGAAACGCTATTCAATTTCTTAGTACTGCTGTAATACATGCGAATTGGAAGTTTACACACACACACACACAAAAAAAAAGAAAAAAAAAACACAATAAACTTCGAGAATGAGACAGAACGTTATAACTTTGAATTTGAGTACATCCTTAAAGTATAATATATTGCACTTTTGAAAATATATATTTTGATAAATGTTTATTCTACTAGAAATATAAACTTTTAAATGTAATTTTGCATATGAAAAAATGGCACAAGCATAAATTCCTTAAAATTTAAATAGTTTCTGTCCTTTTGAATTAACTTTTTCAAAGTGTTACGGTATTTAACTAATATGCACGACATTGAGTATTTGACTTATCAGTTTTAAAGTTTAATAAACAAATTGTCTTTCATTTTTATATTATCGATTTTTCCGTCTTATGCAAAATTTTGGTTTCGGTGGGACCTTAAAAAGCTTTCCGTTTCTGCGTTAGACAGATTCCGCCTTATGCAGCATGAATTAATGTAATTTCCTATGAGCTCGCCGGGACTTGAAAAAATTTCCGCGGTAGACAGATTTCCGGCTTATACAGAGTCCGCCTTAGACAGAATTTAGTGTATATATACAGTGTGTCCATAATTAAACGACCCTATTTTAAAGTTGTCTACAGACAAAACTATTGTTCACAAAGTTGTGAAATTTTCGGAAAAGCATAATAAAGGTATGGGAATTTGTTTAAGCTAAAAAATATATAAATAAAAATAGTTTTAAATTTCGCCACCAGAGGGCGATTTTTAATAAATTACATATTTAGCATTAAGATAGTTTAGAAATTTTATTTACAGGGTGTTCATAATTAATCGACCCTATTTTAAAGTTGTCTACAGACGAAACTGTTGTTCAGAATGTTGTGAAATTTTTTGGAAGACATAATAAAAGTATGGGAATATGTTTGAAAGAAAAAAAAATTAGGAGGCCGTTTTTTAACGAATTACACATTTAGTATACATTTACGATAGTTTAACAAATTTTGTTATAACCAAACGTGTTCTCCATGACTTTCATCATTTTCAGATACCATCTGAAATCGTAATGATCACTAGAAGCGTATTTA
Organism: Maratus speciosus; assembly: GCA_963932465.1. NCBI lineage: Eukaryota > Metazoa > Arthropoda > Arachnida > Araneae > Salticidae > Maratus > Maratus speciosus. The sequence continues at coordinate 259,228,647 of OZ010788.1, forward strand.
AAAACGCCCTCTAGTGGCGAAATTTTGAACTACTTTTATTTACTTTTTTTTAGCTTAAACAAATTCCCATCCCTTTATTATGTCTTTCACAAAGTTTCACAACTTTATGACCAATAGTTTTGTCTGTAGACAACTTTAAAGTAGGGTCGTTTAATTATGGACACCCTGTATATATATGTTGCATAAAAATTTTACTTCGCGATATTCCTTTAAATATTCTATTTTTCCGGCATATTCACTATATCCCTATTTCTTATTAACATCTATTATTTATTCCTATTCCATTTCCTTTTAATTTTAAAACACGTATATTTAAGTATTGCGCGGCAGCGCAATACTTATTTATTTCCAGTGTCACTTCTCAATGTTAATTTAACATGGAAAAGCCTATGGGGATCAAAACTTTTTCATTTTTTCTTCCCACCTTTTTGTCCCTGATGCCACTCAATTTTTATTCTTTACTAATTCTAATGATATTATAAATTTAAAGTGTAAAAACGTTTGCCTGACGTCAGGGTCAAAATGAATGGTAAAATGCCTTTGAATATGAGTGAATTATAACCCAGAGAGAAGCATGGGCCAATTTTTTTTTTACATTATTCAAATATTTTTCTTAATAATTCCAAATTTCGCTTTTTTCATTGAGAATCAACGGACATTTTTCATAGAAAATGTAACATTTTTTTCTTCATTGTTGCAAAAATTTCAAAAGCCGTGATAATAATTTATTTATTTTTAGTTGAAAGATTTTCACGTGAAATAGTAAATTGAACTAGGTTTTTTTTTTTTTGTTTTTTTTTTCAAGAATTAAAAAGGTGAATGTGGCGGCATAGTGGAAAATAAAAAGGATATTTTCAGAATAAATTTTTGCTTTGGTCAAGTTTATGTTTTAGTAAAAAGTTTCAAATGGATAGCTATTTATACGCAGGTAGCGAACTTAGTGAGGGATTACATAACTTAAATTTTAAAATGTATATTTTCCCGAGATGAGAACTATTTATACTCCAAGTTAAACTTGGGTAATGATTTTCTGATGTGTTTACATCACCCCTTGGGAGAGAATAAGGTAACAAAATTTAAGTAAAACTTTTATTTTTTATTTTTTACTGTATCACAGCTATAATATTGTTAAATATTAACAGTATGGATTCAACACAATTTATTTTTGTATTCATAGCGTTCCTGAGTGAGAAATAAGGTATCTAAATTTAAATGAAGTTAATTTTTTATGTTTTGATTACAGATTTTTTACAGATTTTTTACGTTCAGATTTTTCAGTTTTTGTCCAAACTACAGCAACCTGCATTAATTACTACAGTGGTGAAATATTTTGAATTATACACTGGTAAACTGCATCACACAATGTAATGCAATACTGCATACATCAAAGCCTGATGATGATTACCCTCTATTAATTTTGAAATGAGTTCGTCTGAATACAGTAGTTATTAAAAAAACTTGACATATTAAACAAAAACATAATTTGAAGAACAAATTAAAAAACAACAACATTTATTTCCTACATTGTTTAGCCCAAGAAGGGACAGATATTAAGATATTTCATTCAATTAGTTCTACATTTAAAGTTAAATTTTTGTAACAAATTAGTTAAGCCAATTGAAGATTAAAAAATAAAAATAAAATTCATACAATATGATACTTAAAACACCCTAAAAAATTAGATTCCTTTCAAATGAAATCGAAATAAATCTTTTTTTTTAAGTTTTGTATTTTGCATGCATCTCATCATTTTATGTGCAATTGTCATAAACATAATACAAAATCTGCAATACAAATATTTTCAATTAAAAATGGAAGACTTCTAAGATTTATTACGATTTCATTTGAACAGAATCTAATTTTTTAGTGTGTTTTAAGTATCATATTGTATGAATTTTATTTTTATTTTTTAATCTTCAATTGGCTTAACTAATTTGTTACAAAAATTTAACCTTAAATGTAGAACTAATTGAATGAAATATCTTAATATCTGTCCCTTCTCGGGCTTAAACAATGTAGGAAATAAATGTTGTTGTTTTTTTATTTGTTCTTCAAATTATGTTTTGTTTAATTAATAATTATCTCATTCAAAATCTGAATCTAAAGATTTTAGTCCTTTCATAAATTTTTATCAGTTATCCAATCTATAATATTCTGAGAGAAGCTGGGTTTTATTTTCGAATGTTTTAAAAAAGCCATTTTGTTATTTTTATTTCCAATCTTTATTCCACGAATCTAGTTTCCCGCGGCTTTTCGACGCTAGGCTTTTTCCTTGAAAAACACTACTCTACTCGGTAAGGGATTCTTTCATCTTAAGACACTCCCATCTCGCGTCATTAGCTTAGCGGCGCTTTTCCGGAAGTGAACTTTTCACTGATTGGTTCGTTTTCGCGCTACGTAGCTATTTTTTTTCCTCCGCGAGTTTAACAAAAAGCCAATGCACAGAATTCAGAGCGCAGATTTCTGTTTTGTTTCAAGTGCTCTAGAAAACGTTATCTGATGTCTATTAGTTTCGTAGTTTCTAAATTTACCCTTAAGATCTTATAGCATGACATAGAGACTCGTGCCAAAGCCTGAAGGTTTTGCGGAATTTTCATTACAATGTTGGAGTTGTTTAAGTTTTATGTCTGTTGAATAAAAATCTTCGAACGATAAGTTGACTTCGTTTTCTCTTATCGAGAAATCACGGATGAATCCGTTGCCTTGTTATACTTGCACCATGACCGTATGAATTAGTAATTTGACTGCAAAAACCACCATGTGTTCTCACTTGGAGCTATACTTCAATACATCGAAATATCCTTTGCATCGATCAAAGAAATTATCAGCCACGATGTCAGCTCCAATATTCAACCTAATATTAGCTGTTCCTAACAAACTTCACACAAGTCGACTGGATTTGTCGACTGCAATATCAAACTTCACAGTATATATCTTATGAATTAAAAAGATAAGGAGAATTCGGTAGTTTCGCAACGCCTTTATATAACCCACTCCCGGTCTAGAAAACTATAGGTTTGTATACATTTGTTGCATACGCGGATTAATTGAATGATAGGTGGCCCGAACTTTATAAACTCGGCCGTCAAGTTTGAAACGTTGAAGATCCCTATACAAAATTGAACAAAATTACCACATACTAGCAGACTACACCCACTGCGCTGGTCTATTTTTCCAAACGAAACTTGAATCAAACAAAGTCGAGAATTTGAACATACAGTTTAAGTTTAAAGCAACATTGTCCTTCACCCGCAATGACCTTCTACATTGTTGAAAATGATGCGAACGCCATTGCGCTGGTGTATTATGTTGTGCGTTGTGCAAAATTTGGCTGTTGATTATTTATAGTAGAGTTTGGTAGGGTAAAGAAGCAGTTATGATAACAGGAATTAAAATGTTCTCGACTTTTGGTAGGCTTTTGGTTGACCTTTGAATTGAAATAATTTGCGGATGACACATTTTCGTTTTTTAGTTCTTGAACTCTGGATTTCTCAACTTCATGATATATGTAATTCTAGGAACATGGATACAACCTTACTCTATATTGTGTTATATTTTGCAATATACGTCTTCTCCTAGCAGGTCTACTGCAGTTTTCCATCTTCGGATTCCAGCAGAGTAAGTACAGTCAAAAGTGTAATAAATTATTTGCACATAAAGCACGATGTTTAACTCTCATATTTAAAAAGAAAATGAAGCAAAAAAAAAAAAAAAACGTGGATTTTTAAAGTTGAATTGTTTGAATAAAATTAAAAAGAACGTCATTTTCCCAGCCTTTACATTTTATAGAACAGCTGCTATCATGTAACCTGGAAAACAATCTCGATGACTGATTCTGATAGAAAATTAACCCCCAGTTTGCATCCAATAAAATCTGCCTAATGCGCTGTAATCGGGTCTATATAGACAAGTTTGACTTCAAACATTGGTAAATTTTGCAACGATATGCGTCACTAATGCAACAAAGTTAGTTACAGAACGAAGTTAATTACGCACCGAACTACGTTGCGTTCAATTCTGTCAAATTGCTATTGACATAATTATACATCTTTCACCATTAAAACTCTATACTTTAAATAGAACTGAAAATGATAAATAGCGTTAGTTATGCAAAACTTTTCGTAATATTCTTTTTGATGAATTCTTGTACCGAAGATTGTCTTTGCATTTTTCTAATGTGCATAATAACACGAAGAGATGAATAGGTTTACTATTCACTCTGTATTCAAAATTAAATTATTCTTCAATCTGTTACCTAAGTAATCCCGATAATGAAACATTTGTTAATTTGTCACTAAATTTAGCTAATAGTGCTGTGTATCAGCCGAAAATGTTTTATAACGATGGAAACTTTTCGAAACAGAATTTTATTTAAATTTTCTTATATAGGCTAACTGATAAATTGACAAATATTGTCCCATGCTTTGGCTTTTTTTTTTTTTTTTTTTTTTTTTTTTTTTGCCATATATTGCGAGTACTGCATTTTTGGTGATACTACAATAAGAGAAGATGAAAATTAGATAAAACTTAATTTTGTCCGTTTGCTTCATAACAAAATATAGTAATCGCTAATTATAAATTCCGTGTAATCTTCTGTAATCGGGTTCACCATCTAGCGTCTTTAAACGTAAATGAAACTCCTGACAATACAGAAAAAAACGCCAATTAACGGGTGGCCCGATTGCGAAAATTTAGTCTAATATCTTTTAAGTACCTTCCTAGAAGAACAGAAGATATGCAGAAAAAAATAAGAAGAAAAGACGAATTATTATTTAATCTCGAATGATTAATATGAATTAAAAACAATATCGAAAATTTATTTCAGCAAGCAATTTATACTGCAAAATGTTGGTTTTTTTTTTATAGCGAACATTTCTATAAATTAAATTGGCGATATTGTAAAAATAAAATAAAATAAAATAAAATAAAATAAATAAATTCAATAAAGAATGGACAATATTCCGTAATCTGACTTCGAGTGTATAAAAATTACATGTTTTGGGGAAAAGAAACCGGCATTTTTCCGCAGAAAAATATGATGATTTTTTTTTTTTTTTTTTTCTATGTGTGAAATTAATTTTTTTTTTGCAATATATGTGTGCGTAAAAACACTAAAATTTACCTATTTGACTCCATTTTTATAATATTAACTTCTATTTATACAATTTACATTTAAATATAATATATTCCCCCAAAATCACACGTTTGGGGAAATCAAACTGGCGTGTTTTTCTGCTTAAGTAGGGTGAAAAAAAAATTTTAATGTCTGAAATTAAATTTTTTGCAATATGTGCGTGTGTGTGGCGGACATTTACACTAAAATGTAAATATTTTTTCATTTTTGTAATATTAACTGCTATTTATGTAATTTACATTTGAATATAAAAAATTACCTGAAAATGCTCTCGTACACTAAAAATAAACACCATTATTATGAGCATTGCTCCGGTTGATGTCACGCTTATGGCTTTTTGTCTTAAAATAACATTGTATGGAGAAAAAAGTAAAATCAAAATCGTAACTAAACAAATAACATGCAACTGAAGGTACAGACATTTTTACAATTAATTCAGCTAGTTTTCTCCTGTACGATGACACATATTGGGAGAATTAGATTAAAAAAAAAAGTTACTCAGATTTTATATAATAAATTTCTCCGATGCATTTTTCTTAATCAGGCGCAAAAGAAAAATCGCCAAATATTGTACCAATTGAAATTTTTCGCATTGAATTAATTTATATGCATTACAAATACCCCTTTTTATGTTTAAATTAAATATTTACGTTTTATAATAATACCAATCGTCAAAACCATTTTTCTTTTCTCTTTTCTTTTTTTTTTTTTTTTTTTTAATTTTAAATAAAATTAATAACAGTTTTTTCTTTTTTTTCGAGGTGTATAACCGTTTCAATTCCTTCATCAACAATAATGATCGCCAAAAAATAACCAAAGGTATCCTTTTCGTCCAAAATAATAGAACTTTCCATCATAATTCTATAACTAATCTACGTAGAACAATATGTTACATAATAAAACCTTCCCTGAAACATTACCTATCTAACAGTGCAAGGTCTATGACAATCCATTCAGCAGAACTCAAGTTATAAGCAGTCGGAACGAAATTTTCATTTGTAATGTATATATATATACTAGCAGGCTTCGCCCGCTACGTTGGCCTGCTTCTCCAAATCAAAATCCGCCCAGTGGAACTTTTTAAAAAGCTAATCTTTCGTAATCGGTTTCACCTGCTTATAGAACTTTCCTCCATAATTCTATAACTAAGCAACGTAGAACGATAGACAATATACTAAAACCCTTTCTGAAAAATTGCCCTACAAACAATGCTAGTCTCATCAAAATCCTTTTGCTTTAGAACTTTTTAAAAGAGCACTATTTCGTAATCAGGTTCATCTAATATAGAGCTTTTTCTCATAATTGTATAAATAAACAACGTATAAAGATATGTTACATACTAAAACTACCTTTGAAAAATTATCAAACTGAGAATGCAAGTCGAAACAAAAACCGTTTATTAGAACTTTTTTAAAACGGCTAATCTTTGACTATTGGGGTCACCTGATTACAGAATTTCCCTGCATAAGCATAACTAAGCAACATAGAACAAAGTCCATTCGGCAGAATCTTTTAAAATGGCTAATCTTTAATAATCGGATTCATCTGAATATAGAACTTTCCCCCATAATTCGAGAACTAATCAACGTAGAGCAACATGTTATATGCTAAAACATTCCCTGAAAATTTATCTATTTATCAATGCAAGTTCCATTAAAATCCATTCAGCAGAACTCGAGTTATAAGCAGCCGGAGCGAAATTTCCATTTGTATTTTATATATATAATAGAAGTAAATTAACAAAATTTTTGTCCTCAAATACACGATACACATTAATAATAGACATGACATATCATATTTTGGAGGAAGCAGGAAATATATAAATTTTAAAACAAATATTTCTTAGATTCTCAAATATATTCAGCTAAATAAACATACATTATGTGAATAAAGAATCCAGACAATGAATAACTTTAGCTCTAATTCATGCAAAAGTGAAAAAAAAAATACCGTTTGAATTCGTATAAACTTATTTTTAATTGTATGATTTTAACGTGTGGATTTATTTTATAGTACAATTTATTTTGTTATAAGGGTTGTCTATATATTAAATATTGCGCAAAGATTCATTTTCAAGTAGATTTTGAGGATGCTAATGCCAAATCCACGTTAATAACTCAAATGTTTATCTTCCGAAAAGATCAATCAACCCATTGATATATATATATAGATAGATAGATAGATAGATAGGTCGGATGGATTCAAATATTTCAAGGCATTTTAAAATTATAAAACATAATTTAAATATGAAAATTATCAATAAATTCAGCTATGCAAAACATGTGTGTGCATTATGACCAATATTAATAACTACACAAACAGAATCAGCGTAATCGGAAACATGGCTATGCGCATTTGACAGCTCAATCCAATTATAAGTTTTCCAAATATAGAGAAATTTCACTTTTCGAAGATCTATAGCGAGTGCCTCTAGATATCGTTTGCATCGACAGAAAAAAAAAAAAAAAAAAATCTTAGAAAGTAAGTAGAAAAGTTCTATCGGATTTTCTTTATACAATAAAATCTCTGAATAAAGCACACTTCTGGACCGCGGAATTTGTTCGCTATTCAAAGGTAAAAGCATACAAATTTATGTGTTGGAGATTGAAAAAGTGTTCGCTAAGACCAATGTCAGCATTGTGAATGGATAATACGCAAGCAAAAAAGACGCCCGTCTGACATTGGTCTGAATAGAGATGTCCTGTATTTGGGAGTGTCCGTCATAGGGGTTTTACGGTATCAAGTTAGCTTATAAGAATTTTCATACAAATTTTCTGATTACACATACGTTTTTCCTTGGAAGATTTTTTTTTTTAAATTTATGGATAAACCCCTAATATAATTTTCTCGAAACCTCTAGGAAGATTTAAGAAAAACTGAAAAAACTGTATGCTTTTATGCAGGTGCCTTAACCCCTTAAGCGTCGCGGCCGATAACTGTAGGCTACTTCTTTTAAAATTAGGATTGTTTGTTTTCCACCACTTTTTTGAAGTAGAAATATTCACCTTATTTAATGGCAGATAAAATGTTGCGAGAATAAAGCCACTTAGACCATTTTAAAAACCTGGTGGGAATCAAACAATCTGAATTTTTTATAAAAAAAAAAAAGTAGCCTACACTGCCCGTGAGTCTCGGGCGCGAGAATTATGGGGTAAATCCAAGGATTCAAATTTGAATTCAAGAATTTGAATTCAAATCAAATGTGAAAAGTGGTTTTGGCCATTTGAAAACTGAAAGTTGGTGCAATTTTTAATGTGTAGACGATTCTTTATGAGAAAATAAACCACGTGCAATCATAAAGCACGCTATATGAATTCAAACGATATTATTTATTTATTTATTTATTTATTTTTGCATTCATTAGAACTGAAGTTGCAGTCATCATTTGGATCCCCCCTCCACCCCCAAGCTCAGTTGAAACTTTTTAATATGTCATTCTACAGTTCGACTCATTCTATATTCCGGCACTGATTGAGATCATCGCGTTCATATTTTTTCTCGGTTGTATCCGGGTCCGGTACTGTGTTTTAGTTTACTTCGCTCTGTGTTTATAGTGACTGTCAGTTTTCATTTCAGTACTGTGTTTCCTGTTTTCTATTGATTACATTAGCACAATATATTATAACTGCACTGCGAGCATACAGTGTAAAATGTTCTCGAAGCCTTACTTGGTATAGGTATATAAAAAAAAACTATGTGTAAACATGTGACTCTCACTAATACAGCAAAAACTAGAGATAATTAATCGTCCCGAAAAAGGCCAAACAGAAACTTCATAATGCGTGATTTCAATATTGGTTCTGCTACAACTTATGACATCAAAAAACAAAGATAAATTAATAAGTTTGCTGCTCAAGGTGAAACGGCAAAGAATACGGAATCAAGATGCACGTTGAAGTAATCTAAACTTGAAAATCTTGATGGCGTTTTGTGCTCTGGTTTAGTGAGAAAATATCAGAGGAAAACCTGTGACTGGGCCTATGATCATCAAAGAAACAAAACACTTCCTTCGTGATTTGAATATAAAATGTGCTTGTCTGTTTTCCGATGGCTGACTTCAGAAATTTAAAATTCGCCGCGGAATTACGAAGCTACATGCGGATGGAGAAAATAGACCAGCCAATGAAAACTCCCATTTAAGAATGTAAGAACACTTTTAGCAATCTTGTTGTACGGTGGGAATTAACTTGTTGTCAAGTTTGAAAAAACATATTGACGTTCGAAAAGCCGGTAAAATCGCTAATTCGGCATGGAAGTGGTACCGAACGAGCCGGATTAAAGAACATTTACCGTTCTGTACTTTCTTATACTTACTGTAAAAAAAAAAGAAAAAAAAAATGCTTCTTAATCTAACTCTTATCTGTCTTAAAACAAAAATATAATATGTGTACGAAAATATAATATAGCCTCTTCCGAGTCGACCGCGATTCCAAAAAACGTTCTTTTATCTACAGAAATCTTGGGGGAAAAAAAAGAAAAAAAAAGATTTCCGAGAGCAGACCTACCAAGTCTCCGGCTTTTTGGATACCAGTATTTTAATACAGAAAATGTTGTTTTATTTAATTAGAACAATTAGGCGATTTAAAGGAACAACATTTTCTCTAAAATAATAGTGGTGTGTTAAAAGCCGGAGACTTGACAACTCTGCATTTATGAAACAAGTTCTTATTTTGCTGCTCGAAATTTTTTGAAACGTTCTCGAGTAATTTTTACAGTGTAGTAATTAAATTTCTCAATTCGAAATATCAGTTTTCCGGGTGCTATTAATTTTGAAGTAAACATTTTTGAAGTTTCAGCATGATAAATTAACAGCATTAACATATACAGTAAAATTAACTTCTAGAGACAAAGAAACGCTTTTCGGAGCATTGGGTAACTAGGAAAAGGTTATATATTTTTAATTCTTAAGAAAGATAAGAGCTAAATTAAGAAACATTTTTCGTTTTTTACAGTGCATTCTACGGTACAGCACATCCTAGATATCCACGAAACAGTTTGGACCAGGGTTGCCAGTTTGGCCTCCATTTTTATTCAGAAATTTAGAGTTCGCACCTGAAATAAATAATGTTGTTTCATGCTTTATTTAATAAGAGACGTTTAGCGATCACATAACGTAAAAATTCTTCGAAATTTCCGGTAGGAATTTGAAATTTCGGATTAAAATTGGAGGCCAATCTGGCAATCCTGGTTCGAACATTGGTCTCAAGGCGCAAAGAGAATGCCAGAATTCCAGATTTAAAATTTTATACTATTCAAATTTCTGTATTTACAATTCAAATGTAATAATGTGGTAAGATATCATACTTCTTCTTGAATTTTCCATATGTTTCTTTTTTTAGAACCCGATACGGTATGCTATTTCTTTCTCCCAGCTTATTTTGTGCCGTCTCCAAAAAATAACGTTACCTTACAGAAGCCAGCCCTAAAACAAAGCAGTACGATTAAATACTCAATAGCAATTTTTTAAACTTCTAAGCATCGCACATTTTCAATTTTTATTCCGTCGTACTATGAAAAAAAAAAATACTTTTAAATGCAATTTGTTTGAAAACTGCATCTCCATTTATTTTTGAAATATAAATTTTTTTGTAGTTTTTGGAGCCATTTGCGTAATATTGGCAACGAAAGTACTCCATTTCTGTAGAAAGTAAAGGAAAAATAGTTGTAAAATATTAATTATATATTTTTGTTGCCAATTTTTCATAACAACCGAAAGAAAAGGTAATTAAAATATGTGCTATTTTGAAGAAAATATATAAACGAATGATTTCCGTTAAAACATGGAGCTATTATAAACTATATTTAATTTTAAGTATCTGTATTAATATGTTACAAACAAATGAAAGCCTATGAATCATTAGACAGCCGTTTTTTTTTTTTTTTTTTTTTTTTTGGTCAAGTTTCTTTAATGGCGGCATCTTTTTGCTGCATTTGTGTATTATTTCGCGATAGTGGCGTCCTATGCATACTTTACTGTAGATGTTTAAGAGTGAATCGTAAATGTGGAATTCTTAAGCAGATGCGAATGACGTCATTTTATATAAAATAAAAGCGTGTGCTGTAAGCGTTAAAATTGAAATATATTTTGTACTATTTATATATACATTTTTTTTTTTCACCGGAGGCGACACTGAATTCTGAAAAAGCAGATTTCTTGTTTTCTAGTATTTCTTCTTTTATGGAGAAATAATGCACAAAATAATCAGAAAATGTTGAAAGAGCAACGGCAGTGCAAAGATTATTTTAGAAATAGGTCCGTGCTTGCAAAGTAGTCGAATCATTCTGACCGTATTTAACACCTTGACGCCGTCGAAACACATGTAAAGAGTTAGTTCAGTTTTCACATTTCAACACCACCATTTTCGTAGCGTAATCTTCATGTTATTTAATCACAGAATTCTCTGTCACTAAAAAAGTTCATGTATACTTGCATTTTACTATACATAAATAGTGGTGTTCAAATTAAAAGGCCGTACAAAACGTGCACAGTTTCAACCACATGTCCGTAGTCAAGGGGTAAGGGATATAGAAAAAAGCTATTTCAAAATTCCTCAAACTTTTTAAACATCCCTCGTACAAGATTCACATTTATTATTCCAAAAAGAATTTTGAATTCGAATCTTCAGATTAAAAAAAAAAAACAAAAAAAAAACTTATAAATGAAATAAAAAATTTATTCGACGCATAAATGAAACATTATATATTACTTAGGAATAATTTGAAACCTAAGCTCAGTTTAAACGGAAAAAAAAAAAACCGCATAAATGGGAAAAGCTAAAAATTATAATTTTTAAGAAATGCATAAGTTACTCCTTTTATAGTTTTTTTTTCTTTTAACTTTTCAGAAATTTTTTTATAGCAAATTGGGCTAGAATAAATCTGATATCAATTTCTCTAAAACGGAATTTAAGGTATACAGTTAAAATTTATTTCACGTCACATTAAATTTAATTGCATTATATTTGTGCAATTAGTTAACATGTTAATTATAAATTTCTTTGCCACACGAAATTGAACGCTGTTTTATGCGACAAAAATTAAATTTATTATTAGCTGACAATTACTATTTAATTGATCTCTACTTATTAGTAAATTTTTTAATTGTTAACAAAATCTAAAGTTTAAATAGATTATGTCTACAGCTAAATTATTTCTTTATATTAATTCAGTATGCTTTACAATTAATTTATTATGCTAACATTGAATTGATTTCAATCTAAATATTCAAGAGATACTAGTTTTGAAGAAGTTAACAATCGGCTCAGAGTTGAAGATCTTGGCCTGTTCTTTCTTTCATTCAATATTGTATAAAAATGCCGATGTGACGGAGGGCTTAGAGTCCTGCATACGGACTGGTAAACTAATTTTGTCCGAACCCGACTTAACCCGACGCTATTTTATTTATTTATTTATTTATTTTTTTTTTTTGCAGGTTTAGTTCGGATTGAGCTGACTTTACATGTTTTGGGTTCGAGTTAGATATTGGCTCTTTCGGGTCGGTTCGGGTTGATCTGATTTTTCAAAAGAAAGCATCGAATCCTTTTCAAATGAAAAAAACTGTCTATTTGAAATTTGAATATTAATATGCGCACATTTTTATACGAAAAATATATATTTAATATTAGAGACATAATTGTTGACCACATTTCCATAATTGTATTAAAATATGGACAAGTGTTCTTTCATTTTGGGCTTGGGTAAGGTTTCGGTTTGGCGAAATTTTTTTTGTAGGGTTTAAGCAGAAATTTTCGGTTTTGGTTTGTTTACAATACACCCAGGTAAGACTCTAGGAAAGGGTAGTTGAGATTTTAGCATTAAAAGCTCAGATTTTAAGAGAATGTCTGTGTACAAAAAGTGTAAAAATGAAATAATGAAATTCGTACTTTATATATAGAGAAATATAGATAAATATATATCTATAATTATTCAGGATGCTATAAAAATTCTTTCACAAGTCTCATAAATTCTCCGTCTAAACAAACACGTGAAAGAACCGATCTTTTCACAGTCTTTTTTTTTTTATGGTACGGGTGTTTCTGTGCTATAATATGAATACATGCAGGACCCCCCACACCCACACCTCCCTACCAGAAAATAAAAACAAATAAAAACACATTTATGTTGGAAAGTCTTAACAAGGTCTGCACGCGCCGGAGTTTCCAGATCCGGTCCCGGTCCGGCCCGTTTCAAAAACTAAAAGTTCAGCCCGGACCCGGCGAGGTCCGTTTGTATTTTCTTGGTTCACGGCCCGGCCCGTGCTAAAATTAGTGAAAGCAGGTCAGGACCGCACAAAAATCAATGAAATCACACCCGAATGAATTTCCGAAGAAAATACTGATTTTTCTTAACATACAATTAAGATTTTTTTTTCTAGAATACTGCATACATAATAGGACAATTTAACATTAGAGATTAGTATATGTTCTCAAGCAAGAGAATTCAGAATAGCATCACTACCGGCCCACCATGACCCCACCAGTGGCTGAGAGGTTCTGCTCTCGAAGCTGGTAGATGGGAGGTGCTGGATTCGAACCCAATCGCGCCCGTCGGCCTAGCTATTCGGAGTTTTCCGTGCTTTTCGTCGAACCTTGGATAACCTTGCGTAAATACGGATTAGGTTCCCTTAAAAAGATCCCACACGGAGGGAACTCCCCCGTCGGTCCTATATCCGTCGTGTCGATAATCGGCCGTCATAAAATGAAACTAACACATTGCGAAGCCTTGCACTAGTCTACTGGTAATGATTCAAACGTTAAGGAGGAATATTTGTAGTTTTAGACTAGCAGGCTTCGCCCGCTACGCTGGTCGGTTTCTCCAAAGAAAACTTGAATTGAACACAATGTTTCCCTTGTGCAGATAATCGGCCGTCATAAATAACACCAACAACGGCCCACCACGTAGCCCCAGTATGTAGAAAGGAAATGTAAGCCTGATTCTATCCCGAACCGAGTCTGGTGAAATAATTAAGCGCTGGTTCAGACATAATGCGATTGCCAATGCCAATCTCTACGCTGGACATGTTATATTTCTGCCCTGATGTCAATCTAGTATCGCTTCTTGCAGCATATTTATACTTATCCCCATTTCAGTCACATCCATTGAAAATTGCTTTCATTTTCTTGGTTCTGTTTAATACATACTTTTAAATTTTATATCGGTCCGAATATTTTATCGACTCGGCCCGTTTATTTTTTTCAGTGGCCTGGCCCGTTAAAAAGTTTTCTTTGGGTACGCGCCTCGGCCCCGTGCAGACCTTTATAACGTCTAACCATGAAAAACTCAATCTACCAAACATTTACATATTTTCTTCTTTTTCTTAAAAAAAATCTTTTACGTTCATACATATTCCTGTAAAAATGTCTATCTGTTTTAAACGAATAGTTGAAGATAAGGGAGATTTATGAAAGAAATATTAAGCCGTTCACTCAGTTCTTTTTTGGCTAAGTAAAAAAAAAAAAAAAAAAAAGTGTTAAAAGTAAAGGGAGTAAATGATTTTGTCTAAGTAACGATTCTAAAATTCTGAGAATTTTCATTCTATTTGTGTGGGAAGAAACCGACGAGCTTTTCTATTTAGCACGTTCAATAAATGGGTGTGCCCGGTTTCTTTTCATTTTGTGTTATCGTCTGCCGTAAACGGTCACTTTTTTGGGACCTCGTTTAATCAATTTATATAACAGAGGACGAACAACTCAACTCTCAAGATGAATTCGAGGGAGATAGGGAAAAAAATAATAAAAGAGATTCGAAAGTGATGATGAGGGTAAATTGTTGTCCCGACCTGCGCTTTATATAAATAACGACATCCTTTTTAAAAGTGGACGCTATTGACGTCAGTTCGCAATTGACACACTTCCCGGATGTCACGCCCTCTGGCGGTGTTTTTTCGTGATTACTGTTAATATGTTCCTGTGTTTACTCTAGATGAGTCGATGTCATTTAAAGACAACGAGTTAATACCGCTGATAGAAACAAGAGTGAATGACTTGCGGAAAGCATCCAATGCCATCATGACATGCGGCCATAACAGAGTGCATCAGTTGCTCTCTTTTCCTTTGAAATCGGAGTTTCTCTCTTCTCCGAAAGCTCCTCTCTCAATTCAGTCTGAACTGTCTATTTCCGTAAGTAAACATACCCTATACCAACAGCCCCTTTCACCTGATGGTGACACTAAATAAAGATTTCACTTTTCGTTTGCATTAGTCAAAAGTGGATATACTTACTTGAAAATCTGGTAAAAATGAAAATTAACAACAAAATTAGGCAAGATTAGAAGAAAAATACAATTTCTTTATGAACAAAAAAAAAAATAAATAAATAAATAAAAATCGGACTTTCTGAATTAAAAAAAAAAAAGGCAAAACTGGCAACGTTGATGATGACTTCGGTTCGTATCCTTACCTATCTGTCTGGGTGTCTAAAATTCGTGTTTATAAGTTCAAATCTTCGTAAATAAGTTTGTTCAAGATATTTTATTACATTTAATTAAATACGAAAGCCATGTTTTTCTAGAAAAAATCTTTTATATTTCTTTATCAACACGTTATACCTAGGAATAATAAAGATAACTAAACATACAAAGATTTAGATAGTTACACAGCAGCAAAATACAAATACGCTAAAAGTCATTGAACTTCATTGCAGACTGCTGAACTGCATTTCTAAAAAGAACAAACGGGGCACTGCCCTTAAGTAAACATTTAGAAAATCTGGCAAAACATAAGATGAGCTGTATTTTAAATAATAATAATAATAATAAAGGGAAAATCCGATGTTTATGCCAGGTATTTTATTGATGCCAATTTTTGCTAAAAAAGTAGTTAAAAAAACTATGATTAAAGACGAAATCAAATACGATTATATTGCAATGTCTCATATTAAAGCTCATCTTTGCATCGTAGTAAAGTTGCTCACGTATATTAAACGATAGAGTTAAAAGATAAAGAAAAACCTCATTAAAATATATCCATAATTAAAAAAAATAATAATAAAGAAGTTTAAAATATATATGAAAACAAAACAAGAATTTAAGGAATATTTTTAGGTGTGTTGCAGCAAATACATTCATTAAATTTCTAAACTTTTTCTTTTCGTGATTACTTATTATTCAGGTTGTACTAAAGAACAGTCACACCAATATAAACATATAAATAAGATAGAAAAAATATAATGAGTGGACTTTTAACACTATCAATCTCCGTATGTGTAAAAAGTGTACTTGCGCCTACTTTGTTGAATTTGCTCTAACCTCAAAGATATCTTCTACATTCTCGGGCGAGAAAAGGATAAATTAAATAAGTTAGAAACTTAAAAATGCCAATGCCATATTCTTTCTGTAAAAATATAATTTTGTACTAAAAGTAAAATATATAGATATCAGTTTTTATAGTAATAGTTATAAGGGGGGTGCACACGTAAATTCTGCAGTACTGGAACGTGTAATTTATCTCCCTACTTGACCAACGAGAACGCTTCATAACATGGTCAAGTAACCATTTTCTATAAAAAAAAAAATAATGATTGGTCAGTTTTCTGCACATTTTTAACAATGCATAATATAAAATAACACATCCCAGTACTGGAGAATTTACGAGTACACCTCTGGTTATAACTATTACTATAAAAATTCATTATTATTTTTCTTTCTTTCTTTACGTTTAGTACAAGATTATATTTTTACAGAAAGAATATTGCTTTTGGAATTTTTAAGCTTCTAAATTATTTAACCCATTCATGCCTAGCGTCCCATTTTTGGGACGCTTTGAATTTTAATAAATTTGTATAATAATTTTCTTCTTCTTTATAACAGGAAAATTGTATGAAATAATTATTTATAAATGTGTTTATTTGTTACCGAAAGATGACAGCATAAGATGGATATTTATTTGTTTAAACGAAGGGTTTTTTTTTTTTTTTTTTTTTGAGTTAATAGATTTTTTATTTTTCAAGATAGTGAAATGTAAAAAGTATGTTTAATTGTATTTTTTTCTAGCAAGGATCCAAATAAATAAGTCATAATCTTAGCTTGTAGACTTCTTTGAAACACGTATATTTTTAAATTGCGAAATTATATGTTCAAGCCTATTTTTATGCATTTTTGTAACGTACAAAATATAGGGCGCTGGCACGAATGGGTACATATTTTTATTAGCCATATAGAAGGCAGTTATTTATGGAAAATCCTGTTCAAGATGATTATGAAACAAATAATTTTAAGCCTCAAATACGATTATTATTAGCTTATTATTACTAATACTTATCATGTTATTAGTCTCTGTAAAGAAATAAGTATAATTTTTCAGTATTTCATAAAAATACTAATTATAGTATATAATATGCAATTTAAAAGCTTATTTTCTATAAATTTAAACAAAACATATAATTATGCATATTATATTATTACAAATATTATGCATATTCCCATATTTAGTATGTTTACATTTTATTAAATAAATACAAAAATATTTTAGCGTAATTTTTTGTAGTATTTCTCCAGTTCATTTTGGAACATCTTAAAGTGGTTTTACCAACAAATTTGAGAAAACAAACATTCAGGCACAAATGGGTTAAGTTACTCTTTTCTCTCCAGGTACCTGAGAAAGTAGATGTAGAAGTGAGTAGAAGGTACCTTTGAGGTTGCAGTATATTCAACAAAGTAGGCGCAAGTACACTTTTTACACATGCGGAAATTGATAGTGTTAAAAGACCACTCATTAGACTTTTTCTATCTTATTTACATGTTTGTCTTAGTGTGACTGGTTATGAAGCCAGTTACTTGACCATATTACGAAGCATTCTCACTGGTCAAAATAGAGATAAATTACAGTTATGTAACCGTTTTCTATAAAAAGGTTGAATGACTGGACTGTTTGCTGCAGATTTTTAACAGTGTAGCAGATCCTCAATAATAAAGTTCACAGTCACAGGAGGCTAGACATGACACTGTTATTAAAAATGCACATCCGTGTTTCCATTGCCAAGAAGCAAAACTCATCTTTTCAATGTCAAATGTTGAACTGTTTTTCGTGCATTAGATTTTTTTTCATGCGCCCGCATATTATGTCGTCGATCTGACTGCGCAAATCCAAAAGAGTGAAACATTTTCGGTCGGTCTTATTTTTATAATATAGGTTAGGGTCCTGCGCGGGTCGGGTTCTACCCAACCCGAACCCGCAAATTCAATTTTAAGTCAACCCGCAACCGACCCGAACCAGCAAAAATAATTTCAGGCAAACCGCAACCCGACCCGAACCCGCAAAATTAATTTCAGGGAACCCGCAACCCGACCCGGACCCGAGGTATATCAACCCGCACCCGACCCGACCCCGCAATATTTCAACCCGCAACCCGACCCGAACCCGCAATGTAAGGAAAGCAAATCATGTTTTAATACCATTATGAAAAATAATCTACAATTGTATCTGTAATAGAGGTCTGCACCGAACCGGTCCGCGGCGGGGCGGCAAAATTTCAAACTGGCCAGGCCGCTTTATTAGGACAGTTTTTTCAATGGGCCGGGCTAAATAAATAAATAAATAAAATAAACGGGCCCGGGCCGGCAAAAAAAAATTGAATGGCCCTGCCAGGCCGGGTCCATAACTACAATTAAGCGGATCTACCGGCCCGATGTAAATCTTTAGACGAAGCCGATAAAATTATAAACGGGCCGTACCGGGCTAGGGCCGAACTTTTATGTTTTACACGGGACGGGACAGGGCAGGCCGTTCCCGGGCCTGGAAATTTCGGCCCGTGCAGACCTCTAATTCTCTAATACCATTTTTATGTTTTACATAGAAGAATGAACAAATCTGTATTCTTTAATATTCAACTATTGTAAAACCTCTGACCCGACCCGATGCAGAATTCTAAATGGTACAAAACTAAAAATCTAATCTTTAAATATGCTTTAAAATTAGTTGCGGTTTCAAAAGTTCCACTTATAACGATACACCTTGTTTTACACAAATGGCCATCTGCCTTTAGTTTATCAGCAGCTATTATTTTGAAAATTTTCCCGTCTAACATATTGCATCACGTTTCACCACAATTAAATTATTCACTTGGTACATTAGACAGGAAGGACCATTTAGCGTTTTGCTGCGTATTCTATTTTTAAAATACAGTAAAAATATAATGCAGTTTGCTATTTCGAAGACTCGTGAAAGGATGACTAAATACAAAACAGACATGCACACATTTTGCTTTTGTGAAACTTTGATCTGCGGTTTATATCGATCGGCTTTTAACGGGAAAAAATATTTTCCAGATTCTTTTAAAAAAAGCGGGTCAACCCGAACCCGACCCGCAAGAGTAAAAAAGCCAACCCGAACCCGAAACAATAAAAGCCAACCCGACCCGAACCCGAACCTCACCAAAAAAAAAAAAAAGTCAACCCGACCCGAACCTTAACGGGAAAATATAGCGCAAACCCCACCCGATGCAGGACTCTAATATAGGTTATATTACTTATGATATATCTTTCATTAATAAGTATAACAGCAATAAATACTTTATTTTAAAATTAATCTTAAGCCAGTCATTAAATTAATGTAAAAGGCCATTTTTTTTTCTACCCAAAAAACAATAGCGGAATGGCATTCTGGGGTGTTGCGGCACTAGTGCATCCTTGATTAATTAATTTTAAAATTAATCATAGACCAGAAATTAAACTAAAAAAGAATTATGGAAAAGAATTAAACATGCATAGATGAAAGTAACACTATGTATGCCGCATCATACACGTGTGTTTTCACGTATATTTTCATGTGCATGTACACTTACATGAAATTTCCGATTACAACAATTAGAAAATGACTATTTATGAATTTATATAAAAAAAATCTAAAATTTTCAAATAAGTAAGAAGTTTAGATGCTCCTCTACTACATTTTGTGTGAGATTAGTAACTTAAATCATAATTTTGTTGTCCAATTCATTAGTTGAATTTAGGTTAAACTCTAAAATGTCTGTTTTTCTCATTTCTTAAAATTAAAAGAAAAGAAACTCTTCTGATAAAATTAACAAAATGAAAAGATTTAAATAATACGATTGAGAAAAATACAAAATAAATTCCTGAATTATCAATATTTTTTTTTAAATAAAAATCACAATCCTCGCAAAAGTAACTTTTCTCTACACATCAGTAGTTACAGATAAGTAAAATAGAACTATTATATTTAGATATACACTAGCATACTGCATTTGTGAAAGATTAGTAACTTAAATCATCCTTCTGTTGTCCAATTCTTTATTTGAATTTAGGTTAAAATGTAAAATGTCTGTTTTTCTCATTTCTTAAAATAAAAAGAAAAGAAAATCTTATGATAAAATTAAAAAAATGAAAAATTTTAAATAATACAATAGAGAAAATACGTAATAAATTTCTGGAATATCAATAATTTTTTTAAAATAAAAATCACAGTCTTCGTAAAAGTAACTTTTCTCTACACATCAGTAGTTACAGATAATCAAATTAGAACTATTATATTTAGATATACACTAGCATACTGCGTTTGTGTAAGATTAGTAATTTAAATCATCATTCTGTTATCCAATTCTTTATTTGAATTTAGGTTAAAATGTAAAATGTCTGTTTTCCTCATTTCTTAAAGAAAAGGGAACGAAAAAAAGAAAAGAAATTCTTATGATAAAATTATGAAAAGGTTTAAATAATATGATTGAGGAAAATGCATAATAAATTCCCGAATAATCAATAATTTTTTTAAATAAAAATCACAATCCTAGCAAAAGTAACTTTTCCTTATACATAAGTAGTTACAGATACAGATAATCAAATTAGAACTATTATATTTAACTATGCACTAGCATACTGCATTTGTATAAGATTAGTAACTTAAATCATCATTCTATTGTCCAATTCTGATTTTTGAATTTAGGTTAAACTCTGAAATGTCTGCTTTCCTCATTTCTTAAAAAAAAAGGAAAAAAAAAAAAAAAAAGAAAAAGAAAAGAAAATCTTGTGATAAAATTAACACAATGAAGCAAAATCTAACTTTTTCTGTTTATGCAATTTGATGCACCATTTTATTGAATGAATCTTGACATAAATGGAGTATTTTATATGTGAATTAATAAAATTTAAAAAGTATAAATACTACGATCAGTTAAAAGTCATATTAGATTCCTAAATGGTAAATAATTATTGAATAATAAAAGTCTTGGTCCTTATAAAAATCACTTCCTTGCACATCAGTACTTAATAATAAATAATTATTGAATAATAAAAGTCTTGATCCTTATAAAAATCACTTTCTTGTACATCAGTACTTAATAAAAAATAATTATTGAACAATAAAAATCTTGATTCTTATAAAAATCACTTTCTTGAACATTAGTACTCAATAATAAATAATTATTGAATAATAAAAGCCTTGATCCTTATAAAAATCACTTTCTTGCACATCAGTACTTAATAATAAATAATTATTGAATAATAAAAGCCTTGATCCTTATAAAAATAAATTTTATGTACATCAGTACGTAATAATAAATAATTATTGAATAAGAAAAGTCTGGATTCTTATAAAAATCACTTTCTTGCATATCAGTGCTTAATAATAATCGCACTACCGCTTTTCTATTCAAATATACACTGGCATATATTTTTTTTACTTTCTTCTATCTTTACAAGAAGAAAGTATTGGATTTGTGAAAATTTTCAAATTCCAGTTTTCGACGGATTTATAGGTTTTAGGGGTCAGAGGTCACGAAAAATATGTTTCTACAAAATGTATGTCTGTGAGTCTGTCTGTCTGTGTGTGACACAAATTTTGTGGGCGCTCTGTCTCAAGAACTAATGAACGGAATTTAATAAAACTTTGGATTCAGTTAGTCCCTGATATAAATTAGTGCTGATTACATTTTTGTGCAAATCGCCCAGCAGGAGGCGCTTTTTACAGTGTAACAGATTACAATGTAACTTTGTTGTTTATATAAACCATTTGATAAACGACCGTGTAAAATAATGCCAGAAATCCACTCGAAATTGAAACCTTTTATAATTGAATTAACAAAATAAAAATATGTAAAAATTACGATTGATTAAAGATAATAATAGACTCATAAAAGATCAATAATCATTGCGTAATAAAAGTCATATTTATAAACATCAATATTTAATGATAATTCTATTACCATTGCTCTACTCAGATATACACTGACTAATTTTTTATCTCATGTAATATAAAACAAAGTTAAAATTTAACTTTTTATGTTTGTAGAAAATAGAATATTCATTTGCTAAATGAACGAATTCCATAATGCCAGAAATTGCGTTTAAAAGAAAAACTTTTATAATTAAATTAACGAAGCTAAAGAAAAAATAATTATACGATATGGAAAAATATGCAAAGTATACAATAAATTCTTAAATGGTCCGTAATTAATTATTATTAATGAAAATCGCAATTCTAATAAAAGTTAGTCGTCTACACATGAATAATTAAAATTAATACAAGTAGCACCAATATATTTAGATATGCACCTGGCATAATAACTTTTAATTTCATGTAATATAGGCGCTTAAAAGAGTTATAATCTAAATGAGATTCTAAATGGTCAGTAATTTTAGCTTTATAAAAACCACAATCGTTCTGAAAATCATCTACGCATCAATGCGACAATTCCATTACGGCGGTTTTTAGGTAGATTTCGTAAGAAATACTACCTATTACATTCTCTCCTATGTTGGAATTTCTGAAAAGTTTTTGTAGATTCTACACCGATCATGACCCCTAGACCCCAAAACCACCCTAAGTTAAAAACTTTATCTATCTATCTATCTATATCACTTTTTTATGGACACGATAACTTCCGTAATTCTGCCCAAATCTCTTCAAAACGGATACATAAAATCAAGGAGCAGAAAATCTCGGTCAAGTTCGTTAGTGGGCAAAATCGGACCAAGGGGATGGAAATAGAGAGGGGTTTGTGAAAACTGAAAAAAACCCACAACTTCTTAATTATAATACATATCGAATCAGTTTAAAGTTACTATTACTTCTAGGAAAAGGGCCAAAAATTTATGTATGACTGAATTTTGATAAAATTAAAAATGGGCTCAAAGGGCGAAAAATATAGGGTTTTAGGGAGAAAAAATCCATAACTTCGTCAATTCTCAAGATATAAAATCCAATTAAATTTATTATGAATCTTCTTAATATTACCTACAGCTTTTATATTGACAAGTTTTTGATAGGATCAACACTTACCGCAAAAAAAGGTTGGGGGGGGGGGGGGGGTGAAGAAGAAAAAATCCATAACTTCGTCAATTCACAAGATATCAATTCCGCATGAATTTATTATAAATCTTCTTCATATTATCTACAACTTTTACATTGAAAAGCTTTTGATAGGATCAACACTTACCGCAAAAAGGGGGTGGGTGGGGAGGGAAGAAGAAAAAATCCATAACTTCGTCAATTCACAAGATATCAAATTCGCATCAATTTATTATAAATCTTCTTAATATTGTCTACAACTTTTATATTGATAAGTTTTTGATAGGACTAATTCTTGCAACAAAAACAAATTAAAAATACATAGCGGTTGAAGAAAAAATTATCGTATTAAGGGTGTACTCAAATCCAAATTGAATATTTCTGATTCATTTTTTAATTCATTTTTGCTCTCAAACGCATCCAATTGCCAGATTGTCTTATTCAGAAACTATACAATGTGCCGTATTGGTCGTTTTTTTTATAGAGGCAGAATATATTTCAAAAAATGATGCCAAAGTGGTCATTTTGAACCAAATTTCCTGAAGTGATAGTGTTGGAAACGAAAAATATGGTCGTACTGAGAAAATAAGTGTTCATAAATCAAGTTCTAATTAATTGAACGAGAAACAAAAACACAGCTCGCTTATAAATCTCTTCAAAAATCACGTCAGCAAGGTTCGTGTTTTTTCTTTTAAAAATGAATTTAAAAATATGTCAGAAAATTTCAGTTGTTGAGCGTGAAAAAATATTTTTTTTCAATACCGCCTTAAATGCTTCTGATAAAACCAGGTCTGATATAGAAATGAAATTAAAAACTCGTCAAAAGCGGCCAGATAAAATTGTTAAACTGGGTTTATCTCTAATCATGAATTAGTTTTTGTTGGTGAAATTAGTACTTAACTTCGAAATCTACCTGCGCCTGCAGGCCGAGCCGGCAGGGATTTTTTACAATGCAAAATAGTTTTATGCTGACATGAAAAAGAATTGTGCTCGGACGTTTTCTGTTGATACAAGCTGAACGTATAAATGAATGTATTAAGTAACGACAGAACCCAGAAATCTTATCCAAAATGAAAAGTTAACAATTAAATTAAGAAAATGAAAACTTTTAAGTAATAGAATTGTGGATTTTTTTTAGAGTGACAGCATGTTTTGTTTAATAAAAATCACAATCTTTGGAAAAATCATCTACTCATCAATACATTGATTCCATTATGGTCATTCAATGGTAAATAGTTTTATTCAGATATAAAAAAGAATTATGCTCTAGTCTTTTCTGTTTATACAAGCTGAATGTATAATGAAAGTATTAATGACAGAACCCAGAAATCTCATCCAAAATAAAACTAGTATGTTGTGGCCATCACAAAACTTTCTTCTATATAAATCACGTCAATTAAATCATTTAAATAGTACAAGAAATTACATGAATTTAGCACCAATTCATATCAAAGTATATCTGAATTTGAAGTTTGATGAAAATTCGTGCATTAGTTCTTGAGATAGAGCTACAGCGGGAATTCTGAAAAATGTAGCATAGCAGCACCACCTGTTGAGCGATTTACACTAAAAATAAACAGCACTAAATGATATCAAGGTATACCTGAATCTGAAGTGTGTTGAAAATCTAAGCGTTAGTTCTTGAGATAAAGCTATTGCGGAAATCGCAAAAAATGCAGCATAGCAGCGCCACCTGCTGAGCGATTTACACCAAAAATTAAACAGCACTAATTTACACGTCAATTCATGTCAAGGACTAACTAAATCTGAAGTTTGATGAAAATCCGTGCAATAGTTCTTGAGATACAGCTCTTGCGAAAATCGTGAAAATGCAGCACAGCAGCGCCACCTGTTGGGCGATTTACACCAAAAATTAAACAGCACTAATTTATATCAAGGACTAACGAAATCTGAAGTTTGATGAAAATTCGTGCATTTTTTCTTGAGTTAGAGCTATTGCGATAATCATGAATAATGCAGCATAGCAGCGCCACCTGTTGGGCGATTTTCACAAAAAAGAAATCAGCACCAAACTATACCCTGGACTAACTGAATCTGAAGTTTTATGAAAATCCGTGCAGTAGTTCTTGAGATATAGCTATTGCAGAAATCGTGAAAAATGCCGCATAGCAGCGCCACCTGTTGGGCGATTTTCACCAAAAACTAATCAGGTCTAGTTTATATCAAGGCATAACTAAATAATAAGTTTTGTGAAATTCTGTGCATTAGTTCTTGAGATAGAGCGCCCACAAAATTTTTGTCACATACAGACTCACAGATAGAGTGACAGAGTGACGGAGTGACAGACAGACTCACAGACAGACATTTTCTAAAAACCATCAAATCGTGTTCTGGGCAATCTAAAACGTGTAAATCCGTCGAAAACCGGGAGTCGAAAATTTTCACGAATCCAATACTTTCTTCTTGTAAAGATAGAAGAAAGTAAAAAAAGTTAGATTAAATTAAGAAAATAAAAACTTTTAGGTAATAGAATTGTGAAAATGTTGTTTAGAGTGACAGTATGTTTTATTTAATAAAAATCACAATCATTGTAAAAATCATCTACTCATCAGTACGGATGATTCCAGTATGACCGTTCAATGGCAAATAGTTTTATGCTGGCATAAAAAAGAATTATGCTGTAATCTTTTGTGTTTATAAAAGCTGAACGTATAGCTGAATGTATTAAGTCTGTCCTCCAATCCAAAGAAGCTACTTTCTGACACATTATTGAATTTACTTTTGTTCGGGAACGCATGAAGTTTCCGATATTCTTATTCAGAAACTATGTAATCGAATAGCGTTTTCCATTTTTTGCTAAAGACAGAAGATCTTTCAGAAAATACTGCCAAAAAGGGTGCTTTGAGCCGAATTCCCGACGTGGCAGCGCGAGAAAGAGAAAAAACCTGTCGCCACGTGGCAAGAATCGCTTACAACTCGTTAAATAATTTATTTATTTAAAAGAATGGTAAAAGTTATTTTATTCCAAATCTCTTCAATAGTCAGGCATGCCAATTTCATGCTTTTACGATTAAAAACGAGTCAGAAAATGTCTCAGAAAGTTATGCGTTGTTGAGCAAAGAATTTGAGAACTGCCTCAAGCAATACCAGAACCCAGAGATCTATTTTTTTATGTTAACGATTAAATCAACAAAAGGAAATTTTTTAAATAGTACAATTGGGGGGAAAAATCCTGGGTGATCCAGATTTTTTGTTTAATAAAAATCACAATCACTGTAAAAATCATCTACACATCAATATGATATTTTCATTAAGGTCGTTCTATACGATATGAAACAGTTTTATTCAGATATAAAAAAGAATTATGCTCTAACATTTTCTGTTTATACAAGCCAAACGTATAAAGGAATGTATTAAGTAATGTCAGAACCCATGAATCGCATCTAAAATGAAAATGTTAATGATTAAATTAACAAAGTTATAACTTTTGCATAGTATAATTGGGTAAAAAAAGGAAACAAATTCCTGAGTGATCAATATTTTTTGTTTAATAAAAGTCAGAATCAATGTAAAAATCATCTACATATCAATATGATAATTCCATTAGGGTCGTTCAATACAATATCAAACAGTTTTATTCAGACATGAAAAATAATTATGCTCTAAAGTTTTCTCTTTATACAAGCTGAACATAAATATGAATGTATTAAGTACTGCCATGACAGAAATCTCATCCAAAATGAAAATGTTAATGATTAAATTAACAAAATGAAAACTTTTAAATAGTAGAATTGGGGAAAAAAGGGGGAAAAATCTCAGAGTGAACAATATTTTTTTTTTGTTGTTGTTGTTGTTTAATAAATTTCAGAATCATTGTAAAAAACATCTACACATCAATGTGATAATTCCATTTTCACAATGTCAAATAATTTTATGCAGACGTAAAAAAAAAAAAAAAAAAAAAAAAAAAAAGAATTACTTTCTAACATTTCCTGTTTATGCAAGTTGGCGTGTCCATTTGTTAAATGAACGTATTACGTATACCAGAAATCTGGTGCAACACGAAAACTCTTGTAATGACAATAAAAGAAAAATAATTAATAAACAAATTAATAATAAAGCGATTTGTTAAAATACTGATGTTTGTTTATAATACTCCCAAGTCTCTTATATGATCAATAATAATTTTTTAATAAAAGTCACGATACTCGTAAAAGTCACGATACTCGTAAAAGTCGCTTTTCCATGCGCTTAATGATCTTTACATTTTTTCTATTCAAGTGTATCGTAACACAATATATACTATACAGGGTGTTTCACTACCAGACCGACAACCTTTGGGGGATAATAGTAGACATAAAGACAAACATTATTAAATAGGAAACCATGGGGCGCAAACGTCTTCTATAGGAGCTAGGGGGCATTAAAGTTTAAGGTCCAAAACTTCAAACGATGATAAAAAACGGAAAAAAAGGGTCAATTCGTTTGCGGTTTTCACTAAAATCTTTCTTTATCTCACGATGTTCTTAATTTTTTTTTTTTAAGTTACGTTCAAAAATTGTCGATAGTGGGCGCTTTAGACTTTAGAGTAACGAACAAATACTTTTTAGCGTTCTTTTTTGTATGGGGTTAAAATTATTCTAAAGTTTAGACTTTAACTTAAATTTTAAGCCCAAAATCGAAAACATTGGGATCGGGTAATTAGCGAAAATCGAAATGTGAACAGAGGGGGGAGATTTTAAACGCTCATAAACATTGAAAAAACTAATAGATTTTGTTGCGATTTGCGTGTAGGTCATTCTCTTGGTAATTATTTTATTCAAAATGACGTACAGCTTTGGTATCCTCATGTTTTGATAGAGGGCGCTTCCGACACATCTCCGACATTTCAATGACATTATTCCTGGGTGTTTTACTACCAGACCAACACACTTCCCGGAAGTGTTAGGGATGCAAAACGACTCGGAATCACGTAGGAATCTAACGTTGGAAATGTCTTTTTTGCGAATTATGGTTAAAAGAAGCAGAGAAAGAAGCAACAGAAAGAAGCAGAGAAACAGCAACACGTTAATGTGACAGAAAACAGTTTATTTAAAATGACGTACAGCTTTGGTGTCCTCATGTTTTCATAGAGGGCGCTTCCGACATTTCAATGACATTATTCCTGGGTGTTTTACTACCAGACCAACACACTTCCCGGAAGTGTTAGGGATGCAAAGACGACTCGAAATCACGTAGGAATCTAACGTTGGAAATGTCTTTTTTGCGAATTATGGTTAAAAGAAGCAGAGAAAGAAGCAACAGAAAGAAGCAGAGAAACAGCAACACATTAATGTGACAGAAACAGTTTATTTAAAGGTTTTACTACAAAAGATGTTCGAAACTACGACCAGAAGTAGCCCAGTAAGCTTGACAGCGGCGTCGTATGGAATTCCTCAATCTCTGGAAGATTCCTGGCATCTTTCCAAGAGGATGCTTTCATTTTCGAAACTGGTTCCGAAAATGAAAGTGTCCTAATTAAAAATATCTGTAAACAAAATCTTAAAAGTAAAAAGCGCCCTTTGTACAAATCGATATCAGCTAGCCAATACGAAAAAAAAATAAATAAATAAAAATAAAATACAAACGAGATATCTTTAAAAATTCCTTCCATAGGGTTAGCATTAGTGAGCGGGTCTTTTCAGGTGACTGAAGTAGCCTCTTAACAAAGCAAAAAATTTTTAAATAATAAAAATTAAAAAAAATTTCAAAATTAGAATTATAACCTATAAAACTTACAACAAAAACAGATCTCTGGAAGATTCGAAAGTGCGAGTCTAAAACTCATTGCGAGACTAAACATATATGGGCCCGTGGGGCCCGAGCCCACCCAATAATTTGATCTCTCCGCTCACCCAATTTCCATTGATTTATTTCATTATTAATTTATTTATTTATATCATCACTGAAAGAAATTTGGTTTTATTGACGTATCAAAATACACTGTAAAAAAAGACGGACTAAAAACCGGAGATTCTACTGACAATCGAGACGCCAGTACTATTTCCGTATTTTAACGGAAATTCCCCCCCCCCCCCGTAAATTCCAGAAAAGCAGAAAAATTTTTGTAATTCATGGGGGAAATTTTCCGTAAAAACACGGATTTCTGGAATTTATGGGGGGAAATTTCCGTTAAAATACGGAAATCCTACTGGCGTCTCGATTGCCAGTAGAATTTCCGTTTTTTAGTCTTTTTTTTTTTTTTTTACAGCGTAGTGAGGACATAAGGATATCAGCTATGTTTACAGGAACACCAAAAGCCCCTTTAGCG
This sequence comes from Maratus speciosus, assembly GCA_963932465.1. Taxonomy (NCBI): domain Eukaryota; kingdom Metazoa; phylum Arthropoda; class Arachnida; order Araneae; family Salticidae; genus Maratus; species Maratus speciosus. Next base: position 259,258,288 of record OZ010788.1, read on the forward strand.
ATGTATAATTAAATTTTTCTCCAAAACAGATTTACTGCATATTTTGTCATCTGTTTTATTATCTTGAATCGATGAATCACTTATGTGACTACGTTTTTTCTTGACATTTAGTTTCCTTCACTTTCAACCAGGGCTTAATTTGCGCCGGAGCCCGGCTCCGGTACTTCTCTATTTTTAATTAATATTTAAATATTGGTCGGAATTCACCGGAGCTCATAAATATAGGGCTCCGGAGCCCAGTGCATTAGCGCTTCCAAAATACCGAAGAACTAAATTATCCTTTCCTTTTCCTTCTATCTCCAAGCTTTTGCATTGTTTTCTACCAAAACACATATATGTGACGTAATGTGTCTCACACGTAGGAGATGGATATGAAACGGGATCAATTTATCTATCAGACTTCGGTCTTCGGCGGGTTGTAGTTCAATCTGTCTTAAATTCAAAATTTTATGTATTCATGTATAGGGGGGATAAGACTTTCCCTCCTTTCTAACGCTATTTTGATCAGAATGAAGGAGAAACAAAAATCATGTTTTTCTATTCTAATGATATTTACAGAATTATGTTCCATTCTTCAGCATATAAATATTAATTTCATTATTTTTTTCATAAAAATGAATATCTGCGAACTATCCCTTTTTTGTTAACACTATTTCCGAATTATAATTCTTACCATATTTAATCGCACAATTTTGCAATTAACATTAAAATTAGGTAAAGATTATTATTCGGAAGAAGTGACAACTAAAATTTGGAATAGTTGACAGCTAAATTTATGCTGATAGATATATTTAAAATTTTTATTTATACTTTAAATTTTGCAAATAGTGTATGAAATATAAATATGCAGATTGGAGTGACGAGAGGAGGGGGGGGGGGGAGAGGTATAGTTGTTAGAGTGCTGCAGAATATAGGGCTCCGGTACTTTTTTAGTTAGAAATTAAGCCCTGCTTTCAACAGTTAACAATTTTTATGTTCTTTATAATAAATACGAACGTATTTATAAGGAAAAACTTATAAGAATATAATTTATAATAATTTTATATTTTAATTAGAAAAAACATAATTTGAATTCGAATTATCCTCTTTAGTCATTCCATGCTCTTTCGCCTCTCTCTCTACAAACACGCACTAAGGAGGAAAAATTGTATGTATTATTTTGGCCAAAAAATTTTGACCCCACCTAATATTTTTCAAAAGTTTGAGCTGCTGTACATATTCGAAATTCCAGCGTTTGGTACAATTTCAGTTTGAAAGCTACCCTCTAAGCAGAAATATTTTTTTTAAAATATAAATTGAAAGACGACTTAATTTACAGATAAATGGCTATTTCCGCTTTGTTTGTTTGTGTGTGTGTGTGTGGGGGGGGGGGACAATTTGGTGATTAAAATATATGGTGTGTCCAATTTCTTTTTTTCTTTACTGCACATACTTATAATTACAGAAGCACGTAGATCAATTTATCTCCAACAGATTCGAATCACAGTGAGCGTTCAAAGTGTTTATTTACGTACTTTCATTTATAAAACAGTTAATAGCGAACGTACTTTTAGACCATATTCTGTTATGTCCAAAATTTCGGTTAAAATTATATCGTCAGTAATTAAATTCACAAAATGAAAGCTTTTAAAGAGTGCAATTGGGGGAGAAAGTGAAAAATTCCTAAACGGTAAAAATAAAAGTCCTAATTGTTGTAAAAGTCATGACACATCATTAACGCATTAATACGATGATTCCATCATCACCTTCCTTTACACTTGCAACTAATTTTATGCTGATATAAAAAAATAATTACAATCTAACTTTTTTCTGTTTATACAATCTGCTGTATCCATTTGATAAATGAACGTATTAAATAATGCCAGAAATCTCGCTCAAAATGAAAACTTTTTACAGCAAAACTTTTCCTGATAATTGTTCCACTCCCGCCTGTACTCCCAATCTGCATTTCAACAACTGCCTTCGACGGAGCACTTCACTTAAACATAAATGCAAACTCAACAAATAAAGATAATAATTTGAAAGAAAAGATTTGCATTTGAATTAGTGAAAAATTATAGTTCTCGCCGAAGAAACAATTAAACCTAAAACAGAGTTATAAAAGGAGAAGGAAGGGGGGCTGGGGATGTTAAAAACTTCGCGAGTGCAAAAATGATGACAGGCAAAGCGAAATCGTAGTTTTGCTAACTCAATTTGTTCAAAAAAAGTTTGCGTGTACTTCTTTTTTATTTAAAAAAACATAATCTCGCACATACAGCAGAAGAGAGAATAAAACTTCCATTTGCAGAAACGGCTTACAAATTCAAATTCATTAAAAATCGTGTTTTTACTTGCGACTAGTGTTTATCGTTTTTTTTCCCCGATAAAATAGGCAGAATATTTGATTAAAACATTTACATGACTCTTTCCGTTTCCCGGTATTTATTCCATCTTTACGTGTCGCGTGGAAGATGTACAGAGAGAGAGAGCCGAGAGCAAAGATGGTGAAGAGGGAGGGAGACTGGTAAAAAGAACAACAGTTGTTCACTTAAAGCTTAAAAGATCAGAATACGATTCGAAAAACGCCTTTTTCTCCTGTTTCGACCCCCTTGATCATTTAAGAACACTGGTGTTTAAATGTCTTAAAACAAAATTTCATCCCTCCTCCTTGATGCCCCTTTTATATACCCTCCTCTCCCTACTCCAATACTTCAGGATGCGGTTAACAGGGTGGGAGAAAGCTCAGCTATAATAAAAAAATATAAAAAAATAAGTACCAAGCAAACTAATATGGAGTCAAACAAAATGTTCATCGCATGTATTTTTCCGCATCTCATCGCTTTTTTATAATAAATTTTGCTTCCGTTTCAGATCTTTTTACCTCTTTATTTTTTTTTTCCTCGTTTTCCAAGTATGTGTCTTTGGCTGCTCTTTAGTGTGAATGAATTTGCATGGCTCGAACATAACTAATCCTTTTGTAGCATTCGCTTCACCTTCTCCCCCCGCCCCCTTTCCCTCATCCTTGCTGGTGTCTTCCCCCCACTCCTGCCCGAGATTTTTACATAAAACTCGTCTAGATTCTAATGACATTTGCTCAAAGCTCTTTTCCCCCCACTTGGATTATTGAAAGAAACGCAAAAATGGGAAAAAGAAGCGCCGCTGTTTAAGTCATTAATAAAAAGCAAAAATAGGAGAAAGCTGAGCTTGCAAAGAAAGAGCTCGTCGTGATATGCAGTCCCCCAAGCAGTCGCATATTTATTCATTACTACTGTATTTTTCCCATCGCAGTTTTTCCATCCCCTCCAATCCTCCTAAAAATTCTTGTCCATCCCCTACAACATGTTAACGTTTATCTCCATTATCAACACGAAAAGCTTATAATCGATTAAAATGAATGCAAAATACTTATTCATTTATTTTAATCGATCAAAATTAGGTTTTTTGGTTAAACAGACACTTATGTAGTACATTTTTTCTCAACTTTTGCCGAACAAGATATAAAATAATGCATAAAAAGTGGTCTTAATATTACGTTTTAACGCACAGAAAATACTTGAATACATCAAAAATCTGAAGTGCTTCACTGAAAACTTTACCTGTGAAACATCAAAAAATGCCACTAAAACTTTTTTCTTCATTTACAGAAAACTTTTTAGCGGTTTTTGACCCATGAGTCAGCAAAAATCAAAACCCTCTACCCAATTTGCAGAAAACTGATTTGTAATTTGAAAGAGGGAGCATGAAAAAGAATAAAAAACCCCCTTATGGTAAATTGTACGTAAAAAACGGAGCCCTTTTTGCATGTAGTGCGTTTGAAATCATTCAACTTTAATTACATTAAAAAATATAAAGTATTTGCAGAGATTTTTTTCTTTTTTTTCAATAAGGACAAATTTCATTAAATCATTGAAACTCGAAAAAAAAAAAAAAATGTAGCAAATTGAAGTCTAAAATCATAAGCTGTTTTAAGAGAGTTTTATCGTGATTAATTTACTATCGTCGTGTGTGATTTTTTAACCCGTTTTTAACTTGCATAAAAAGCAATTAAAATGCTATTAAGGAAAGATCTTCTCCCATACTGTAATTCCAAATCAGTTTTTTTTTCCTTCACGAATCAAAGAAAATTTAATAAATCTGTCTGCTAAACACACAAACCTGGTTAAATGTATAAGAAACGACGTTATTAAAAATATCACTTGATGAGTTTTTTTTCCTTTTTTTTTACTTTATTAATAAAATTAGTAAAACTACTCGACAATTGGAATTTTTCAAAGCGGACAAAATCATAGCATCAGCAAACTTTATTCGGATATTAGTACCATAAAGTCTTTAGAAATGAAATGACTTTGGCTAAGAGGTAACAACATAGTATTAAATGATTTCTATCTTGTTTAATGATTTTTAAAAAAATGAAACAAAGACAAGAATAGAGTATTTAACTATTTCTCATAAATGGAAATAAAAGGCGAAAAGGGGCTATTTAATAAAGGTACATACATATCTCAAAAAATGGATTCAATAACGGCTATTGTTCTGCTTATATGTCTATTTAATTAGTGATAAGGGGAGATACTGGTATAAACGAGGGAATTAAAATTTTGGAATGAGATTACTAACTGTGTGCAGAATAAGCTAATTCGCAAACTTTTCAATGAAATATTATTTGAGTGTTTCTTTTTTTTAATTTCAAATATTCCGTTAATTTTCTTTTAGATATTTGAGAGAAATGAAAAATGTATTGAACTGTGTAAACGGAAATATGTTCTTGAAACGGATTCTGTTAGCATATTTTTAAATGCAGGATATTATGTGAAAATTTTCATGAATTTGCTTAGTTACGGATCATTGCGGATTGTTATTTAAAGTAGATGCTAATTTGATTTTCTTATTACGCTGATAAAAAGATAATTAGACTTTCAGCTATTTTTAAAATCCTATTTTTACAGAATAAAATTTTACGATGAAAAAAAAAAAGGATTTTATTCTCTAGTATTAATACAATACACAAAATCAATCAAAATTGAAATATCATTTATCTGATTCAAAAACAGCAAGTTTTGCAGAAATTGAATAAGTGGCTTTTAGTTCTAATTAAATTTAGATTTCCTATGCATATATAACAAAAAAATTACTTTACTAAGTACTTGGTTGATTATGATTATTCTAGTTGCTTGTGGTATTTTTTGAAGCATTTTTTACTTTTTTTGTGTACATTTTTACAAAGAAAAAAAATAAGATAAAGACTTCTAAAATCAGCAAGAATTTTGAACAAAAATTTAGAAATATTTAAAATAATAAAATATAGATATTAAAGTAATAAAACTAATATTAACCTTTATATTTTAAAATTAAGAGGTTCATATTTGTTTTAGAAAATTTTCTCACTTCTGGCTAAAATTGTTCACCAATTAAAACATTTTATTTAATTAATATTTATTTTTACTTTATAATTTATGTAAAAAGCTTATGATAATCAGGATAAACGGTAACTTCGGATAAACGGTATTTAATTATAAAAATATTTTTTAAAGGAGCTTGATTATCATTGCATTTCTGGCCAACATTATAAAGACACCATAAAATGTAAAGAGTCATAATTCTAAGTATTAATACACATTGTACAATATGCATTTAAAATTAACATTGAACTGTCATAGTTTGACTTTAAAAATTGTTAGTGATTTACTAATTTTAATTGCTAAAAGGCGTAAATTAAAACTTTAAAAACAGTAAAAATAGGTTTATTCAATTGTTTACATGTTTAGACTCTACCCGAGCCATTTTCAAAACAAATCTCTCTATTCTAAAAAAAAAGTAACTAACGCTGTCCCCGCCGCCGTTTTTGAATTTTTTTTGCGACCGGGGGTGTTTCTTCATTAATATTAAGAAATCTACTGTATACAAAAATATGAAAAGTGGTAGTATTATAGAGAAATGTTTGATAAACACGCTGATGCAGACCGTTTTCAAATCGAATAATTTATTGAATGTTAAAGTTGGCCAAAATCGTTCCATTAAAAAAGTTTTATAGGAGCAAAAACTATACATAGGAATTTAATCATTTTTAGATAATTTTATACATTATAAGTTCGCTGTGTGCAGACTGCATTTTTTTTTTCAATTTGATTCATTTTTTGAGGATTTATTTCCATTCTATATTCAAAATTTCAGCATTTTGAGAAATACTTTTTACATCTTTTAGCTGTAAATAGTTTAAATGTATAAATATGTAATATGTATATAAATATGTATTTAAATGTATAAATGTGTAAATAGTTTAGATGTATAGTTTAAATTGTTGCCAATTTTTAAAACAGCACAAAGAATAATATTTCCTTCAAATTCCAAATATATTTGCACGTGAATATTATAAACAGAAAAAAATTTTCAAATTAGAATTAAATGATTACGTTTTAATAAAGGGAAAATATGGAAAATTAAGTCATAAAAACTATATTTACACGTGAATTTTAAAAGAGAAAGAAAATTGTAAAATAACAAATTTATTAATATGCATTAAAAGTCGTAAATAGAGGAAATTACGTTATATTTAAAATGGCCAGACAATAATATTGCCAAACAGTTTCAATTAACAAATATATTTGCGCCAAACATTTATTTAATATTTTGAGATAACCTTTTAAATTGTGGATTCTAAGACAGCGCAAATAAAATTTCCCTTCTAACAACAAAAGTATTTTCACTTGAATATTAAAAGAAAATGAGAACTTTGGTGAAAATTACGTCAGATTTAAAACGATTCATTTAAAATGTCTTATTTAAAAGAATTTTCTTATAGTGTTGTTAAAAAATACCGAGAGACAAAGACTCTGCTTACTTAATTAATTTTATATTAGCTTATTTTCACATGTTTCACTGATCTGATTTAATCAAAGACGAAAACAGCCCGTTAACAGGGAGATCACCACATTTTTTAAAAGTATAATTCAGCGTTTCGAAATTTTTTTAAAGCCGATCAAATTAGCATGCTTTTAGAGTTTGCTGTGTCTGAAGGGAGGTTGGCGAGCGTAGCTCGTAGGGGGCAGGGCATTCAAATTATATTCATATTACATAATATATATTATCATATTGTATAAATGAAAGAGTACGTGAAAATTTGAATGATAACGTTTCATAGACCGTGGAATTTTAGAATATTTTTATTTATTTGTTTTGAAAATGCCTCGGGTAGATTCGATACGTAAACAGTTGCATAAATCTATTTTTACTGTTTTTAATGTTTTAATTTACGCCTTTCAGCAATTAAAATTAGTATATTATTGCAAGGTGTTAATTTGTTACATTGTTATTGATTTGCTTAAAAATGTATTAAAAAAGCATTAAAAAATTATTAGGACGGTGTTTATAAGTTTGCATGTATAAATCTTTGATAAGAAACGTCACCAACTTTATTTTGGAGACGACCCGACCCGAAATTACTGCTTAAAGTAAAACCGAACCGAAACCGACAAAAAAAAAAAAAAAAAAAAAAAAAAAAAAGGTCAACCCGAAACTCGATTTGAACCCCAATCCAAATGGGAAAAAAAAATGAAACCATTTTTTAATTCAATTATTAAAGACTAGACAAATTTTACAATTATATATTTATAATATCAATTTTATCTTTTTTTGTATAAAAAATGAGCACGTATACCGCATAAATATTCAAATATAGAGTTTTTTTAATTTGAAAAATATTCAGGACTTTCTTTTTTAACATCGGGTAGACCACAAACACGACCTAAAAGAGCAAAACTCAACACGAAACAAATCTGAAATCGAAACACATGAAAGTCAATCGGCCCGAATCCGACTCGCAATGAAAAAAATTATCCTCACAACCCGCCCGACCAGAACCTCACGTCGGGTCGGGTTCAGATAAAATCGGCTAGATGCAAGATTCTAGGGGTACAAAATATCTAGCCACATAACTGGTCATATTCATTTTTAAACGTTTAGTTGAAAATCTAGAGAAGTATAGGGCAAAACTGGGAAATTTCATTAGCGGCCACTGGCCGTGGCCGGTAGGACTAGTTTTTTAAGTGGCCACTTTTTTATTTAAAAATACCAAACAGTAAAATTTCTATAAGTATTTATATAAAACTGAATAGCCCAAATAAATATGTTAATATAAATATATTGGAGCCAAAAAAAGTAGAATCTTTGATGAAATGCAAGAAAATTTTATTCTCTCCTTGTAAAAAAGTGGCTGGAAGTGGCCGCTGATAGACAATTTTTCATTAGCCACTTTTTCTCATTTACTGGCCCTGTGGCCGGTGGCTAGTGCTAATTTTGATCTTTATAGAGAAATACTTGAGGAATTGTTCTTGAACATCGTGAATACAGGATATGAGGACACGTTTTACCACATATTTATCAGTGAAGATTTAGCCGTGGGGATAATTAAGGAAAGAACAACAAACTGAATATATAAATAATACTTGCTATTTCCCTGTGTAATAAAAAAAAACTCGAAGTGATCTGTAGCTGTAAGAAGTGGTTATAAGTCATTTACAATACGTGTATGTATTTGTGTAAGAATAGCACGCATATTCATGAAGACAGAACAATTTTTCTTTAAAAAACTCAAAACAATTCCGCGTGTTTTTTGTCTATAACATGCAGGTTTTTCAACCAAATTTATCTACTCTTTCAGAGTACAAAATGCACGAGAAACATTCAACTGCAGTTCAAAAAAGTGTATGTATTAAATATTTAATAAAATATTAGTATGTGAATGAAATAATTTTTAACTGCGCTTAGCGAGAGATAGCATCATAATTTTTCTTTCGCGATGTAGTTTTCAACTATATAGGGCAACTTATATAAAAATGCCAATCAAACATCATAAAAAATTAGTAAGTTATCGGCGATGAAGTTAATTATATTTCAGTTATTGTCCAAAAATGACTAGCCAGTGAGGGATTTCCCACAAATTGTCTGTTTCATCGTAAATCAGAAGACAATTAATATGAATTACATAAAAGTTAATGATGTTCTTAATACACACACTTGCATATAAACGAAGAAAAAAACCAAACGTATATTGTAGCAAATTGAATTTCACAGATTACAGTATTTTAATTTTTATAAATTGCAGATTCTGAACAATACTTTATCGTCCAATAATTTTTAGAAAGGGTGTCACTGAAATATTACTCATTTAATTGCCGGTAACTTTCTACTTTTTCACGGTATTTGACTGCCTTTATTTATCAAAGTCCTATACCGGGTGTTCATCTGACAAATTCAGATGGTTGTTAGTAGGGTTACCGACTTTTAGCCTGGCCAAAAAAAAAAAAAAAAAGCGGCTGGCTTTTTTTTTTTTTTTTTTTTTTTTTGGTTTTAACTACTACTTTAAAAAAGCCGGGTTTTATTTTTAAAAAGTTAGTTTACAGATAATTCATATTAAATTTGGATTAATTTATCTTTAATACGCCTATAAAGATTTTCCACTAAAAAAAAAAAAAAAATCTATTAAATTTTTCAAATAAATAAGCCTTTATAACTACTAGAAGGCAACTGTGAAGGCATTATGTGTGAAATAAATTATAAATACTGAAAAGAATATAAATTATACTCCAAAGTGGTATTTTAAAATACTATATTACATAGCTCCGCATATACTACATATTTTAAAGATTATATTTAATTAAGAAATGAAAAAAATGTACACATCGAAATGGAAACATTCTTACATGTCCATATGGAAATATTAAGTCATAGAATGAGCAATGTTGAAAGAGAAATGAGAGAGGATATAATGTTTGAGAAAAGTTTAGTACACAAGTGTACAAAATAAAGAGAGCAATTAAACAACAACAAGAAAAGCCATCTAACATTTGTTGAATTAAAATTTTAAAAAGCTTGTTGCTATTTAAAAGAGAGAAAATTCATGCATAAATTCATGCATATGCTATTCATAATACTGTTTTTAATAGTGAGAAATGGTGTTTTTATTTTATGACTTTATACATAATTTTAAGTGTTTATGAGAAATAAAATAAGACTTGTATATTAATAGCTCTTAAAATTAGTTAAGTAACAAAACATGCAACTAAGTAACCATTTAATTTTATAAAACAGTAAAAATGAAAAATAAAAGGTGATATTAAAGATCAGTGTAAATCAGATAAAACATTTGGTATGCCCCTTTTAAAATTTAGCTGGCATATTTACAATTCTGGCTACAAATCACTAGCAGCTCCATCTATGTGTTATTCCACTATTAATATATTTATTATTGAGAAATTGGTTTATTTATTAAATTCTAAATCAGTTAAAATGTCATTAAAACTAATTAAAAAGCACTTAAAATGTGTAGTTTATAATTAAAATGCTTCATTGTATAAAAGTATAAGGCAAAAAAAAAAAAAAAAAAAAAAAAAAAAAAAAAAAAAAAAAAAAGGGCCGTTAAAACCAATAAAAGCCTCCGGGGTGGCTTTTTTTTTTTTTAAATTTTAGCCGGCTTTTTTGCAACCCTAGTTAGTGAACATCAAGACGAACAAAAATGGTAACGCAACATTGGGTCGCAAACCATGTTTAATAGATGAAAATCTCGAAAGTACGTATTCAGGTTGTGACTCCACACGAGTAAGAAAAAAAGAACAATGGTAAGAGAATTTTTTAAAATTTCATATTAACTTTAAAACACAGAAGGAAATTATTACAGGTATTGTTCCAAAAGATGGGCACAGTCGTCATTGCACAGTCTATTAGGTGACCCTAAAGGAAAAAGTCCAAGGGATTGAGATTCAGTGAACGTGGAGGCCACGCAACGGATTCGCCGCGTCCAATACACCACTTTGGATATGTGACATAGAGAAAAATGTGTTGAAGCACCATCGTGCATGAACCACATGTCTCGCTGCATCGAGTAAAATCCGTTTTCACTCTCCCCTGGAGTCACAAGTTGAATACGTATTTTCGTGATTTTCACCCACTGAACGTGGTTTGCAACGCAATGTCCATTGAAATTTTTCTGCGTCTTGATGTCCATTAACAAGCCTCTGAGTTTGCCGGAAGAATATCTGAACACCCTGTGTATTTGTCAACTAAATTATGGAAGGAAAATTGTGCTATCATTCGCGCACATACAGTTAAAAATTATTTCAGACAAATTATCATAATTTATTAAACATTCAATATATACATTATCTAAATACAGTAAAATGTTTCTCCTGTACTTTGTCTTCTAAAAGTGGTGTTACATTTGGTTAAAAATTATGCATACTATAAATAAAAAATATACTTAAAAAAAAAAGGAAATTTTGTGTTTTCGTGAATATGCGCATAAATCATACACAAATGCATACACGTATTGTAAAGAGTTCTTATAAGCATTTTTTTACAGCCACAAATCATTTCGAGCTCTTTGTGATACATGGAGATCGCACATATTCTTTATTTATTTCGTTTGTCGTTCGTTCCTTAATTGACTTCGTGCCTTTAATCTTTATTGACAAATTTTCGATCAAGCATGTCCTTTATATTTACGAAGTTTAAGAACAATTAGTCAAGTATTTTTCTAGATTTTCGACAAAATGCCTAAAATCGAAAGTGTCCAGATACTTTTAACCAAAAAGTGTAACTCCCCAGGTATTACAAATTGCTTCCTCGAGATTTGTAATGAATGAATATGCTTGTCATTTATGTAAAAAAATGTTCATCAATGCACCATATACGTTTTGTATAACTTTCATATGAGATGATTGGGGTGGTCAATTAAGTAAAAGAATATCGTTAAAACTGAGGCACTTCTTTTCCGCTTTTGAGTTACGCACTTTGCATTATTTTGTTAGAAAATGGATTTGGTACTTCTTAAGGCTGAAACTGTATTTCTAAAATATGAGTCCACACTTTTGGATTCATCTTTTAGAAATAATATCTAAATCAATCTTACCTTGAAATCTTCTTTACAGCTCCTTTATTTCGAAGGTTTCGTGCAACGTCTCTATTCATCTGCAGATCTTGCCAGTAGTAACGCAAACAATCAAGCCCATGAATACATTGAGGACGCTTGAACTAATAATCGTCTTTTGGATGCAGTGTTTCTTTCAGATCTACCTCTTCGGTAAGGCAGTGCCGCCAAGGAGTAATTTTATCCCCTAACACCTCACCTAGGTGAAAAATTTCGAGTTACATAACATATAATAAACTACATTCTTTAAATGTGTGCATTGCACTTCGCCTTTCTTCATCCAGAATAAAAGGACTAGAAAAACACTGTTTGAATATGTGTAATTCCATCCACTGGTGGTATTTTTACATTTCATATTTACATTATTTCTCAAAATATACGCAATATTTGTATTTATAGAATCAGTAAATTATACATATGATAGTGGAATAAGGCAATAATTAATGGTACTTAATGATTCCGGATTATAATTACACTTCAAAGTAGTACATATATTTACAAGGTTACGGGAGGATAAGGGTTTTTGCGGCATCTGACCACGGCATCTGAGACTTCTGCCGGACTCTTGTCCGGTTTCGTAGCGACTTCATCTCTCGTCTAAAGCTAGTTAGATCTGTCTGATCTCGGTCGCTTCGAAATTAAATCTGAAGTTAGGCTGTTAATTTGTTTCCAAGCTCATAGATGCAAAAATGTGCATCAGTAGTTTAATTCCATCTGCGATTCTGAGGTTGCTAGTTTCTCACGGGAAACCGCTGACGTATCTTGTTGCTAGCATGAGAATGTTTTGTGAACTTTAAAACCACAACTCACATACATATAAATATTTCAATTATAAACTATACCATTATCATGTACCGGATAACCATAAAAAAATGGGAGGTGTTCTAAGCCTTCTAGCGGACAGTTTATTAGGCTAAATATAACACAATTTGGCGTACATGTATAATGGGGTTTAAATTTCTAAAGAATAAAATAGTGCCATAATTCGCAACCAGGGGAAAATTTGGCGCTCCAGAAGTAATATTTAGGATAAATGAATGCGTAATTACCAAATTAAACTGCAACACACCAAATGTCTTCACAATAAGTAATAAATTAAGTTACATAATGCTATAAAAAGTGATAAAATATCTTTATTTAGATTGGCGAACGTTTTATCGCACAAACTTTTTATAACATTATTTAACATAATCTGTTTATAAGTGATTATTATACATGTTGTAATAAGTAACAACATTTATTGCTAATTACAAATGTGATTCAATATGACCACAGCTCTGATATTCTAATAACTGTATGCGACATTTTTCACAGTTGCCTACATTTAGAATCCACTTGAGCATGCCTCGTAAACTTAAATAACAAATTACGAAAATTTGTAAACATGCAGTGTTTAAGTACAAAAACTTTTAAATTTTGCGGGTTTAACTAAACAAAATTGTTATCTTACGTTGATTCATGTTCCTTGCAGTTTCTGGGCGCTTTTTACTGTGTGCTTTAACACTTTGAGGTCTAAGCCCGAGTATTACTCGGGTTGACGGAAGCGAACTAAGCCCGAGAGTCTCTCGGAGTCAACTTTTAACTCTCTGAGCTCTAAAAATATCTACCATATACGTTCGCTGACTTTTCATATATTATCTACGAACCTTTTATTTTGAAAAATATATATATATACGTGGCAGCACTAAACAAAAGTAAGTATATGAAAATATCTAGAATCAGAGCTTAATTCAAACTTATTGTGAACCTTGTGGTGTTGCTCTTTGTGCTTTGAAATGTACCACACAAAATCAAATTTTATTAAAAATGTTTATATACAAATAAAACCTATTATCAGATATTTGTACGACATTTGGATAAGTTTTTATTCAAGTCTGTGTAAAATTTTATGTTAAAAAATGATGTTTTCTTATACGGAATTTTTAGAAAATACATAAAACATGCTTTTTTAAATAATTTCTCATTAAATATTAATTTTTAGTACGTTTAAATAGTTCCTTGATTATGAATACGAACAGTTTGAAGTATTAAAAAATATTAAAATACATATCTTTCAAGTATTTTTTTAAAGATCACGGAAAGTACCAAATACCCTCAGTCTAGAGGAGGTGTGTGGTTGAAATAGATCAGACCTCAAAGTGTTAAGTAAAGAATTCTTATAGAAAGCCGCCAACAGAAGCAATTTCATTTTTATGTCAAACAAGCGCCAAATTTTCCAATCGTGGCGAACTTCGGCACTATGTTTGCTTTAAAAATCGAAACCACATGGTTCACTGTGCACGTACATCAAATGGTATTACATTTCGACCAACACATTGTTGGCTAGAGGGCTCAGATCACTTCACGCTGTTTTATGGCTACCCGGTACATTTATTTGTATCATAAACATGAACACAGAAAACCGTTTTTATTAAATAATGCAGCATTCGTGAATAACGCCAATAGGCTGAATTTCCTGTTTAAAACACAAAACTAGCAGAATTAAGATTAACTCTTTTTTCGCCGGAGAATATGTCATTTTTTTCATCAAGTTTATTCACTTAATGATCGTTTATTTGGGACGATTTTGTGGTGTTGGAATAGACTGGGTTTGACGTTCATTTTATTATATTTTAAGGTTTCACAATCATTGAGCATCTCACACACTGTAGTACGGAATATTTTATTTTAAAGATATCGTGCAATTTTCTTCAATGACATCTTATTTATTGTTTGTTGCTTGACGTGCATCTTGTAGATTATTTCTTCCAGATATTTTTTCCTTATTCCATCAGCAACGTTTTATTTTGCATCGCACTTTCATCATGTTTGCTGACATTCTCCTCTGCTTCTTATAATATGTGACTTTCTGGAGATGTTTGTCGATATGATTTTTCCTATGCTGAATAACAATTTATGAAATTCACATTCAGTTAATTCAGTTTCTTCAGTCATTTCTAATTCTGACAAGCGAACACTGATATCCATGATCAAAGTGTATTACTGATACATTTTGAAGATCACCCGGTCTGACGTCATTTTTTTTAATTAGCATAAACCTATTTTTTAGAATTTTTTTTTTTTAATGAATAAATTTGCTGTCCATAATGACCACATTCGAATTACGTCTACTCTTTTAATTTTGTATAAAATCTGTATCTCAATGATCTATTCGTATTTTCTTACTTGACGATTGTACTTTTTACAACCTCATGAATAACACCTTATCTACGCACCAATTTATCCTTTCAGGCATCCTTCAGGGTTCGGTTCTTGCACAGATGCTTTTCAACTTATTTTCAAACGTATTATCTCGTATAGTGTTAATTTACCTTTCTTTATATGGGAACAATACCGCTATTTAAGCCTCAACACACCACCCTTACTTTTTATACACAAACTTGCAAAGACACATTGACATGTTCATGGACTGGTGCAACGTTTGGTGCTTTAAAATTAATCAATCCAAAACTACTGCTATTTGCTTTTATAGAACTTTCTCCTACCCCGATAAACTAACCAATAACAACACTACCTTCCCTTGTAAAGATGACACCAAATACATTGGGACTGTTCTCGATAAAAGACTTACATTCAAAAAATATATACTTAATGCAAGAGGTAAGATTGCCGGAACTTCCAAATCTCTTGAAACCCTCCTTACAAATCCTTCTCTCTCTATTCGCAATAAAACACTAGTGTATATATAAAGCCTCTATATTCTCTCTATCATGACTTATGCCTCTCCGATCTGGGATTTATTATTTGCAAATCTAGTATGGAAACCCTGACTAAAATTAATAATAGAAATTTAAGGAACATCAGAGATGGTTACAGATACCTCAGTAATACCATCATCAGACTGCTATGAATATGTGTTTGCATCAAGTGGAACAACTTCTGAAACATAAAGTTATGTTTAATACTATATCTCATATGTGTTTTATAAAAAAAATTCCCTACTCTTCCCTACCAGACATAGTTTTTCATAGCAGTAAGTCAGACATCTCATTTTCGATTATTACTATATGTCCTACTGTTGCTCTGAGGCTATATGGAGTATTTTCTATTTAATACTCCGGTCGTGATAGTAAACACAATAGTTGAGTACAAAGACGATGTTACTAAATGCAAACCCAGATGAAATGATCCGTTTCCTAGAAAAATCCATCAGGCAATAATTCAGAAGAAACAGTTTCCATGGAAAAGTATTTATTTTTACGGAAGTGGGCATAAGATGTAAAGCAGTGGCGGCCTCCCTAACTCAGCATATTTTTAAGCTGTTTACAGTACGAAGATCAGAGAGAAAGTACTTTTCAGTCTGAGTAATTTAATACGCCAAGGATATATCTGTCTTGAGCCAATACGCCAATCACAAAATAATCGTTAAACTGGGAGATATATTAAAATTTGAACTAGATAAACGCCAAGGACAGAAACCACATTTGGCAACGAATTAATAAGTGAAATAATAAAGTAAACCTATTATTGCTTACATAGAGTACAACGGTGAGGATAATTAATGTCAAATATCTATTTACCGGCCGAAGTGAAAATGAAATTTATGTGTATTTTAATGCATATACGAGACGCCAGCAAGCTTAAATTAACTATATGATCTTTATATTATGCAAACAGATTTTGTAAAAGAAGCGGCGTTTAACAAATAAAATATCAATAAAGAATATTTATGCGGGTAACGGAAATGTGCTTAAATTAGAAATAACAAATAAATCTTTAATCTGAATGATAGCTTTTAACAGAAACAATAAAAGAATATTTATGTGGGTATAAAGATTGCACTTAAATTAGGCACAACTTAGAAATGAGAGAAATTACTTTTGAATGCTCGCGTTAACAGCAGAAAGTAAAAATAAATATAGAAAAGGATTAATTTTGAATGAAAATTTAACACAAATATATGGCTTTGCCATATATATCTCCCCCTTCGCAAAGTTGTAAAAAAAAAAAAAAAAAAAAAAAAAAAAAAAAAATAGGCTTAATTTGGCCCAACACAGATGCACACACATACTATAAACATCAGAACACACAGTTTTAACTTTTGAAGCAATCGGAAGACCACCAAAAATAAAAAAAAGAGTACATGTACATTAAAAAGATACAATTTCTTTTTGCATAAACTAGGTACCATCAAAATTTAGTCATATACATGACATTTGGTTTCTTATTCTCTTTAGTCCAGAAACCGCAAAAAAAACTCGTCTTCTTGAGACGGTAAAAGTTCAAGTGTACATAAAATTTAAAAGTAGGCCTACATTAAAAATAGCATAAGTCAGTATGCAAATCATCTTTTATGCCAACTGGCATTCAATTGCTAGCATAGTCTATTTATATAATGCAATAATAAAAAAAATCAACTAAGCAAAAGTAAATAAAGCAATGTTATAATATATTCAAATTTCAAAAATTAAAAATTCTGTACTAATGCACAGTGCAATCTGTACATGTATTTGTAACTTTAAACAGATCTTTCAATTTTGAACTTAAACATACAAAAATTCAGAAGTTAAATCATAATAAAGGAAAAATATTTGGGCACTGCCAACTGCCATCCTGTTTGAAAAATGCAACAAGTGAATGTATTGCATAATTGTCACAAAGATATCTATGTAATACCTAAAAATATAAAATGTGCTGAATTACCTTAAAAATTTCTTATCGAGTATGTAATATAGCCACAGTAATGCCTGACCTAAAAATGAACTATATAACAATTAAACTTGCATGTACAAGGCTATAATGTGTAATATCAGGCGATAAACAATAATGTTTAAAAAAAACAAATCCTACCAAGATGACTGAATTAAAAGTGTGGCTGGTGTCTAAAAGCGAAAATGGATGAAAAAAAACTAAACACGTATAAACACTATCTTTTTTCTCTTCTTTTATACCAAATTGTAACCATGTGTGCCAATAGTGATGTGAAATTCAATGACTTGACAAAATTTTATATCTAGAAGGTAGTGAACCTTGTTTCCAAATATAAGTTCCAAATTAATGCTTTTGAACGAACAAGTAAGTACATAAAACACCATGGCAGTATAGAAAGAAGTGTGTAAAAAGAATCGTTGACCGTTGAACATTGTTTCTTGTAATTGTGTAAAAAAAAAAAAAAAAATGGAGTGCCTCTGTACACCATAAGTATCACAATGACACTACTAAAGTATAAGATTTAAATTCCTTTAAAAAGGTGTGAAGAATGCATGGCCATGGAATTTTTCCCTGCTACAAGTGAAAAAAAAAAAAAAAAAAAAAAAAGAAAAAAAAAAGAAAAGAAAAAGAAAAACAATAAACTGTGTAAAATTCAAATGCAAAAGCTGACAATCAAATCTAAAAAAAAATCCTTAAAATAATCTACCTTATAATTAATACAACGCCTAAAATACATTCATTTTTTTATATATTAAATATGACATGCATGCACCAGCCGATTATAATTCTCAACAACCATGAAGTATCGACAGGTGTAGGATAAATAACATATCATAAATGTACAAATGCAAAATGCGTAAACAAAGTTTGACATGAAAGACCAATAAGAAAAATGTAAAATTTTGACTGAAATATCTAAAACCATAAAATGAATGATTTAACTAAAATATCTCAAACCATTACATGAATGACGTAACCTATCTCCCAAGAATTTTATTAAAAAATATACGAATTCCTATAGAGTAACCAAAATTAGCTAGAAACCATATGGCACCATGTAAAAAATGTACAAACCGACACTTGTATAATATAAATTCGAATATGAAAAACTCGACAGTTTGTGTGTACAAAAGATGTGCAAAATCCTCCGACAACAAGAGAGTCAGAATTCCCATGAACAACGTGTGAAAGCGTAAACAAAATCTCTGGCTACAAGAGAGTCAGAATTATCATGAACTACTTGAGAAAGTACAAAGAAAATCCTCTGACTACAAGAGAGTCAGAATTACCATGAACTACGTGTGAAAGTATAAAGAAAATCCTCTGACTACAAGAGAGTCAGAATTACCATGAACTATGTGTATATAAAAAATACTGTTGAATCTTTCATTAAGAAATGCCAAGCATGATATAGAATGAAAAATTAAATTATTGTTAATTATAATGTGTAATTACCATATAATAAAAAGAATGCTGAATATCTAAATGAACAATTCCACACGCAGTACTTATGAATAACCATTGTAAGAATAAACCTTTCTATAAACCTTTGTAATAAGTAACTGCTTGCAAAACTGCACAAAAAGAAAAAAAAATGAAAAAATATTCACCTAATGCTCAACTAGAAAAACTTTTAAGTTTAACACCATTGTAAATTAAACACCAGCAAAATATCCAAAAGATGTAACAAGCGATAAAACAGGACAAAAAAATTAATTTTAAAGGATAACAGAATATAAAATGACAATAAAAAATTGTACAATTTAGAAAGCATAAAACCGAGTAGTCCCAAAAATATCAATCATCCAGACATATTCAAACATGGCGAGTGTAAATCGTGGAAAATCGTTGAAAACCTCTCATGGAATAATTGTGTTTGTGTAACCGGTAAAAGCTATTTTGAATGAATGACACTAATAAAATGGGAAAACAGGATTAAAATGCAAATGCACAAGAAATAATACAGTGTACGATCTATATCCGCATAGCCTAGACATATGTGGACCAGCCACAAAGCATATGCAAAAACAAAACGTACACATGACTTACAAAAAAAAAAAAAATCCAATTGTAACAATAAATTAGCAAAAATATATGACTATGCAAGGTGTTCAAATATTATGTTGGTTGCCACAATGAAATCTAGAAATTGAAATGCAAGTGTACTATTTAATAAATTAATCAGAAAGCCTGAAACAATGCCTCTGTGAAATTCCACCAATATGCGAACTAAAACCTAAACAAAAATTCGCATTAAGAGAATTTTTTTTAATATTTGTGAATGCTCAAATAAAAAAACAATGTCTAACAGAAAGAGTGAAGGTGGCAACGCCTCCTATCCGTGTAGACAAGAGGCCCACCTCATCTACATCCGACAAGAAACGTACGCAAACATAACCGAGCAGGACCTATAGGAAACAGCCCTAAGAAACAGCCTAATTAATGAAACACTTACACTCGGAACAATGAAAATTGTTCGCCTAGACATAGAGAATACCTAAACTTTAAATTAAAAATTTTTAACATGAAATGTAATACCTATGCATATACATGAGTTAAAATATGCCAAAAATGTAAATACGTAGCAAACACCCTGACTGAATACTATGACAAAATCAGAGAAATTCCATGTGAAAATGTAAGGAGATAGCAACAATAGATAACTAGCAATAAAAATTCATAAAAGTACTGAATGTTAAATAGCAGTGTACTCGACTGGCAATGAAATTCCAAAATTATGTAAAATACCACATTTTCTCAAAAAAATTTAAAGGTTTGTCAATTCAAAAATGTACGAAATGTATCAAAATACTTACATACTTATTTTTAATGAACATGGACGCATGGCAGTCTCAATCAAATTGCCCTACAATATCTGCATTTAAAGATAATTATAAGTACTAATAGTACATATACGTATATATTTTATTATTAAAAAGAAACACTTTATATTTTTAAAAATATTTTTCATTCTTTCTCATTAAAAGAAAGCCTGAAACATGCTGCCAGAAAAATAAACGCAGCAATACCATGGACAAATTTGTTTTAATTTATTCTGCATGACCCAGAGAACACCTTTTATGGCACTAATTTTTAAACATTTAATATCATCCGTACTACTTCTTTGACTAAATTAAAATAAACAAATGAAAATAAGAATGCAAACTTAAAAAATATACACATAATCAGGTTGATAATTGTAACAAAAAAAAAAAAAAAAAAAAAAAAAAAAAAAAAAAAAAACTTACCTGTATCAAAATTGTCTTCTAAAATGAAGCAAAATATCATAATTTTACGCAATATTTTGTTACGTAAAGCTAGATGATTCAAAATTTAAAATCTATAAAATAACTGGGTCAAATGCAAAAATTTCTATCTTGCCCAAAATTATCTAGAAACAACATTTGAAAATAACAATATTTCTCAAAATCAATGAACTATTACCAAAGACATTTATATAATTATATGCAAAATTAGTATATTTATAAAAAACATTGTGAATGCATGCATGACACAAAATATGAATGAAATATGCACATCGCTGCTATGTATATTTTATCTAGCACTGAACAACTAAAAATATATTTATCGATATAAAGTTAATCACATCACATTTATAAATTTTATAAAAATTCGAATCTTAAATCGAAAGTGCATGCATGCAAACACATTATACAAAAATACTTTGCTTAAAAAAAAATCAGAATATACACATATATGTGAAATATATATTAAATACAACTATATACACTGTATGCATATATATGGGTATGAGAAAATCGAAAATGCACTGTCAAAGCACTTATTCAAAAATTAATTTACATAACATTAATTTCAGTTAGATCAAAATTATAAAAAAATGCATTTGATACCTTTCTCATATCCATATATTAATTGTGTCGAAATAGCCTTGTCCTGCTATCATCAGAAATATGTGACAAACAAACTCGCGCACAATGGGCAAAAATTTTACTTGACATAAGGTGGATCGATATGAACGTTGTTATCACTTGCAAGGAAGAGAAAAATTTCGTCTTATTTTCAAAAATTTTTCGATGGGCACTTAGGAACCTTCCACCAAATTTTCACACATAGCATGACTTTTGATCAACAAACTACATCCATTGGTGAGGAGAACACACTGTGTTGCACGTATATTCACTATCACAAAGTTTGCACAGCAGACAGGCATAAAATTCCGACAGATGGGCACACAAATCACAAACTTTAAAACGAATTTTCACTCTGACATCAAGAAGCATAGATTGCAAGTCGGATAGGGAGCATAGGCGTAACCAAGGGGGGTGCCCTGGGTGCCCGGGCACCCCCCCGCTTGCGCAGACTCAAACACAATTATTAAAAACAAGTAAGAAAAAATCATGCGTCAAGCATAGATTATGAAACACTTTCCAACACATTCAGAATAATGTAACAAAACTGCACTGTTTAAAAAATTAAAATATTACGTCTAATTCAACCATATGGAAACGCATAATATATTTCAGAACCCAATTTCAGTTGTTCCCATCCAAAATCGGAAAATTAAGCAAATTGCAGCCCTGTATATGATTTATAGATTTGAATCTATTAGCTACATGCAAGCCAAAATTTAGTTCCCTTAAGAGCTACTTATACTTCAGTTGAAAATTTACCTTCAGCAATTTCCTTTAATAAGGAGAACTGTACGTGAATACTTTTGTGTAGCCCTGTATTTGAGGTATAGAATTTATATATAACGGGTAACATGCAAAAAATTAATTAAATTTAAAAGTGCATACCGAATTTTAAACCGTGCACTCCACCAATTATTACTCAAAGACAGTAATTTACTGTAACCAATTTCTTTTGTGTGTCCCTGTAAATGAATAAAAAATGCTATGAATGTCCTGTTCTAACGTGATCGTAGTGAAAGTCAGTGATTTATATCAGTCTCAATACATTTGAAATGCCATAATGTCATTAAAATACTCTGCAAACGATTTTCCCCCCTATACCATAATGTAATGGAATACTTTTGAGTGCCCCTGTAAATGAACGATTAATCCTACATGCTTCATATACAATACCAAACATGCTTTGGTGACCCTAAATAATCTTTATCAATTTCATGAAAATCCGAGTATATTTACGGGAGTTATTCCCCATTTACCATAATGTAATGGAAACTTTTGAGTGCCCCTGTAAATGAACGATTTATCCTACATACTTCATATACAATACCAAACATGCTTTGGTGACCCTAAATAACTTTTATCAATTTCATGAAAATCCGAGTATATTTACGGGAGTTAGAGCGTGGACAGACGACCAGACAAACCGAATGCATAAACACTTTTCAACTTTGTTGGAAAGTGTTAAAAATCGAAATCTACAAAAGAAAAAAAGAAGAAGTTTAATTAGTTTAGAAAATTAGCTTAGTTCAAAAAACTAACAGCCTAAGTTTTGAAATGTAATAAAAAAAAGAAACCCACGTTCTTTTTTTCTTTCTTTTTTTAAGAAAATTATATTGTTTATCTTTTTTAAAACTAGAATATTTACAAGAATCTGTATTAGTCATAGTAAGTCAAAAAGGTGCCTTTATAATCCCACTTTGACGTCTTTTGTTTGGGGGAGATTTTTTGTAACACCGTTCTTTCTATTTCATGTTTCTACAATTTCATGAGAAATTAAGGCTGTTCTCAACTGCTCTGCTCAGCAAGCGCGAAACGTTCTGACACGTTTACAAATTAATTTTTTAACGGAAAGATATAAAATTGAAAAGCCTGACCAGGTTGCGGTTTGGAATCGAACTCTGTTTTCCATTTTTTGATCAATCAATTATGTATTGAGTTAGAAGCGATTTGGATCACGTGACAAGAACGTTTTTCGCCCTTTCTTGATTGCTCTTTCTCCTTTCGCGCGGAAATTCGGTTCAAAACGCCCACTTTGACACTATTTTCTGAAAGATCTATTGCGTTTGAAAAAAAAAACGAAAAAAAAAAACAGCTCGATGACATAGTTTCTGAACAATAACACTAGCTATATTCATGCATTTTCGAACAAAAATACAAAAATAAATTAAAACTTATGTCACAAAGTTGCCCTTTTGGATTTGAGAACAGCCTAAACGCAAGTTCTTGACGAGAATAGAAACTATTTGTCTCTTTGCTTTCGTAGTTTAAAATCTATAAAGAAGCAAAAAAATTTGAAAGGAAAAGCAGATGCGAAACGATATTCTAAAATACGATTAGACTTGGGAAATAGGAGGGAGTGTACAGACCCTGCCTCCTTTGAAAATGAAAAATAATAGCACAGAAAATTCAAATTAATCTGGATGTTGGTTGGTTGGTTCAATTTCGTGTTTCGCGGCCATTTTTTGATATTCGTAAAAGGAATATGGTTGCAGTCTTTCAAGTCAATATAGTAATTTTTTCCTCTGAAAATTTTCATACGATTTTTAAAGTTTCTTCTCGTTTCGCGGCGTTCTTTTGAAAGTAAGAAAAGGGGACCCGGTTTCAATTTTTTAGACCAGTGCAGTAAATTTTGACCAAATTCGCGATTTTATTCTGCGATCATTTCATGATATTTACAATTTTTTCCCAAAATCGTTTGACGAAATTCTCGTCTTTCTACGCAATTTTTTTTGTCGAAATCCGCACTTTCACCACTAACCTTTGACAAAATTCGTGATGAAATTCTCGTTCTCCTTCTACGATCTTTTGACGAAATTCGTTTTCTTTTTCTGCGATCCTTTGACGAAATTCTCGCTTTTACCGCGATCCTCTGATGAAATTTATTTTCTGTTGCGGCCGATTGACGAAACTGATTTTTTTTACAGGGATCATTTGTCGAAATTCGCGATAGTTTTGCGCGACCGATCGGGAAAATTCTCGATATCTTTCCGTATCAATTAACAAAATTCTCTACTCCTTTCCGCTACATTTTAACGAAATTTGCAAAATTTTTTTGTCAATCATTTATTGAAATTCGTAATTTTTGAACAATCTTTTGCCGAAATTCGCGATTATTTTCTGCACTCTTTTATCGAAATTCTCGATATTTTTTCCACGATCGTTTGA
The DNA here is from genome assembly GCA_963932465.1 of Maratus speciosus. Lineage (NCBI taxonomy): Eukaryota > Metazoa > Arthropoda > Arachnida > Araneae > Salticidae > Maratus > Maratus speciosus. Next base: position 259,282,897 of record OZ010788.1, read on the forward strand.
AGAAATTCTCAAATTTTTCCGGGGCCGATTCACGAATCGACTTTGAAAAATTCCATAAAAGAAATAATAATCGCGAATTAAAAAAAAAAAAAATTAAATACTCACTGAAGAATCACTGGTCTGTGAAAGAATTTGAAAGGGGGAAATACTGCCCAGCATTTTTTATTATGCAGGACATTCCTTTTCTGTGCGCAAATCGCGCGATCCCGCTCGTTATTTCAAACCCTATCCCTCAAAGAAAAGTTCATGACTAGTGGTTTTTTTTTTTTTAACGAACGTAGAATTAAACAATTCTAGGATTGAGGTGGGGACTGCCTTCGGCAACGTACTCCCGAGCAAGCTACGACTTCTTCTGTCTCGAAAGAAGCTAATCTTGAATTATTACGTTTATTATTTCGAGCCAAATTAAATTTTGAGCTTCCTTATAAGAATTGATTTGACATTCTCCCAATTCGAATTTAATCACGGCAATTTTCTGTTTCAAAAAAAGTAAAAAAATCGCCTCAAAGCACGAAAACCGCCGCTAAAAATCACATTAAAAATTCGGAAAAGATTCAAAAACTACATGGAACAAAATTAACTAATTGGGTAAAAGATTTAAACCAGTTCCTTTTAGGAATGTATAAAAAACATTCTAAAAATAACATTAAAAAATTGAAAAATCGCTGTAAGAATCTCGAAAACACTTCATTGAAAAGAAGACAAAGTTTATACTGGATAAAATATTGAAATCGGATTCGTTTTACCCGACTGCCAAGAAGGGTTATGTGTTTCAGGCGTATCTGGGTATGTGGATTTCTTTATACCCTCGAAACATTGCAACGGCTGGATGGATTTTAATGAATGAGGTCTCTATCGATTCGTCTTAACCGTCCGATGGTTATAGGCAGGGTTTTGTTTTTATAAATTCAAAATGGCGACCGTAAAATACAGCATGGCTGTAGACACGAAAAAAAATTACACACCATATTGAGTGGCATATCATTGGATAGGTCTTTCAAAATGAAGGTGATGTTTCATTGACTATTTTACAGTCAGAAGCTCCGTTCAAATATTACACAACCTGGAAGTTGTGTAGGTAGGATCTCTAGCTTTATTGCAATTCTAACCTTCATAGACATTTATAGGCCACAACAATATAGTGTTTATAGGTAGGAGCTAACAATTAAACACAACTTAAAAGTCATCAAAACAAGTAAATAAAAAAAAATAGGTAAGTAATATAAAAAATAGTTTCGCATTGATGAGAAATAATTAATTAGTTCGCATTTTAGGCAGCCGGGTTTTTTGATTTTTTAAATTTAATTTACTAATTTGATAAAAAAAAATGCCGCAAAATGCGAAAAAACTCGCATAAAACATTAACTGAAAAATTCCAGAAATTGTCTTCGATATCCATGACTTCAGGCATACAGGTCCTGTCAAATCTTACGGCTGTGCAGGCTGCATTGTTTTTACAGAGTTCAGTGCTCGCGCATACACACACACATTGACAGACAAGCACCTATCTTTATTATTATAGTCGCAGCATGATAGTATAATTTTTATCTTAAAAAAATTTAGTATATATTATCATGACCAACTTAATATATTCAACACATTTCGTGGTAAAAACATGAAATACCGTACTTCCCGGTCTATAATCCGCGGATCAAACAATTACTTTCGAACCCAGAAACCATGTTTCATAAAACGTAACTTTTTAAATCGTAATAAATATTTAACTTCAATAATGAAATAAAATTTCTGGATCGAAACCTGATTTCTTGATCCACGGATTACAGGCAGGAAATTACGATATTAATGAATATTATAGTTATTTATAATAATAAAATAATTATTTGTATAGACTTTCCTCCAAAATTTCTCGGGTCCCTCCAGTGATCCCTAAGAAGTCATGGAGTCACATTCTGAAAAACTTTCGTGCGTATGTACTGGTGTACCGCATGTATTATCTGCGATTTATCATCCCGCAAAATTTCATCTACAAGACTTTGACTGAGATAATTTTAGATCTCATGCAGTGTTCCCCTGTGCCTATAGAAGTTTCCAGCATGATTAAAGCCCTTTTTTAATCTTTATAAGAAGTTAGGGTGCCAAAAGATTTTACACTTGTGACCACTCTTTGTCACTGTCTTATGTCATTGCTGCAAGGAGATTTACATATTCCTTTTTTTTTCTTTTTTACCATTAGATCTAGTTTTGATGCTTTGAATTCCTTCTCATCCCTCCTCACGCAAACAAAAATCGCGTTTGAGCCCTTTTTAAATGAAATACCACACAACTATACCTTCTAAGATGAAAACCTGTCTAAAACGGAAATTCGACCGGTGTTATGAGGGACCGTTTTAGCAGGTTTTACCATATAAGACTGTTTGTATCCAACATGTTCAGGTTAAGAAGTCTGGGCACCCCCCCGTTCAGAAAGCTGGTTACGCCTATGGGGAGGGATCCAAGAAGCAAAGATGCGGTGATAAAAAGTCGCTGACATTTCCTAGAATTTTTAGACCGATACAGCGAAAAATACAGTTTTCGATGTTGTTGAACCAGAGACGAGCGAGACGGGAATTATGAGAACAGCACTATCGATAGCAAAAAAAAAAAAAAAAAAAAAAAAAAAGGAACGACATCAGTGAGAGTCCTCAGGCATCAGTTAGCTCCATCACTGCATCAGAGAAATTGTTAATAGAGAGTTAGCGCTGACATAGTCCAGGAGAGGAGAAAGTTAAGACTCCGATGTCGGTTAAGCTGTCACTGCATCAGTTGACGTTGAAATTCAGAAAAAGTCATTTGAGAGGAAAATGTAATGCAGCACATATGAATTTGCATGCAAAATGTTTGCAATAAAAGTGCAGTAAATAGTCTAGCGATACTTTACTGAAACCATGGAAAATAATTGAAGAAATTACAGGCCACAGGAGACAAAAGGAAAATTCTGTAACTAACTGGGAGACCACCACAAGCCCTCTTCTTTCATTATTGAATACTTAATCACCCGATAGATTTAGATTCATGGCACCATAATTTATATGGAGTATTTTTTATTTAATACTCCGGTCGTGATAGTAAACACAATAGTTGAGTACAAAGACGATGTTACTAAATGCAAACCCAGATGAGATGATCCGTTTCCTAGAAAAATCTCATCAGGCAATAATTCAGAAGAAACAGTTTCCATGGAAAAGTATTTATTTTTACGGAAGTGGGCATAAGATGTAAAGCAGTGGTGGCCTCCCTAACTCGGCATATTTTTAAGCTGTTTACAGTACGAAGATCAGAGAGCAAGTCCTTTTCAATCTGCGTAATTTAATACGCCAAGAATATATCTGTTTTGAGCCAATACGCCAATCACAAAATAACCGTTAAACTGGGAGATATATTAAAATTTGAACTAGATAAACGCCAAGGACAGAAACCACATTTGGCAACGAATTAATAAGTGAAATAATAAAGTAAACCTATTATTGCTTACATAGAGTATAACGGTGAGGATAATTAATGTCAAATATCTATTTACCGGCCGAAGTGAAAATGAAATTTATGTGTATTTTAATGCATATACGAGACCCCAGCAAGCTTAAATTAACTATATGTTCTTTATATTATGTAAACAGATTTTGTAAAAGAAGCGGCGTTTAACAAATAAAATATCAATAAAGAATATTTATGCGGGTAACGGAAATGTGCTTAAATTAGAAATAACAAATAAATCTTTAATCTGAATGATAGCTTTTAACAGAAACAATAAAAGAATATTTATGTAAATATAAAGATTTGCACTTAAATTAGTCATAATTTAGAAATGAGAGAAATTACTTTTGAATGCTCGCGTTAACAGCAGAAAGTAAAAATAAATATAGAAAAGGTTTAATTTTGAATGAAAATTTAACACAAATATATGGCTTCGCCATAGGCTATATAGGATAAAAGACCAGATTATTAAACTATTTTAGGAAGGAAAAATGATTTAATCAAGAAAAAATGTAATTTTGTGGTACACGATTTGAAAATTTTAATTAAAAAAATTAAATGAATTTTAAAACTCTATACTTCTCTTGCAATTTTCAACTTTTTGAAATTTTTGCTTGTCCGGTTTTTTTTCATACAAATTATTGCTTTTCGATGGTCATTCATTGAAGTGTGATTTTACTGATATTATGCGTTTTTCAGTTGTACTAAATTTTCGTATACTATGTTGAATCTGTATCATCAATTTTTTCTATACATCGCCGTCCAAAACAATTCGAAAACAATATAGATGCAAAATGTCAAAAGGGAATCCGCATGCGTACATACAATAGAGATGAGACGGGCTAGATTTTTATACCAGTCTTTGGGCTCATTCTTTCTGAAACTGACAATTTTTTCTAGTATAGAAAAAATAAAAATAGCTTAACAAATAGTCCAGGCAATAGGGAATTTTACCTAGCAAAATTAATGGTAGTATTGGAAATCGGCTTTCTAGATGTTTTTTGGGTCGCTGAATCCGAATTTGTAACTTCCCACCAAAATTTCCCCCGGCAACCCCCCCCCCCAATTTTGGTAAAAAGCCCTCCAAAAAAGGTTTTTATTAAAAAATTCTAGAGAAAAAGTATCTATAAATTCAGAAAGTAGACAAAATTTCCAACAAATTAGATATATGACATTATGACTTAGGATGAAGGGGAAGGGGGGATCTGCCTCGGAACATGCACGCGGTGCTGCGTAAACTAAGTTGCGCAATTCTACTTAACCACTCACACGTTTACATTCGCCTTCCCATCTCCCCTCCAAACTTTCTCTATAAGGTTTACTTTAAGATTTTTGGGTCGCTGAATCCGAATTTTTAACTTTCCCCCAAGAATTCCCCCCCGAACCCCCCCCCCCCGAAATAGTTGTTTTTAACTTAAATTTCTTATTATTTTAGGGGAAAAGCATTACGAAAATCAAAACTAGACAAAATTTGCAACAAATAGGATATATGACATTATGAATTAGGATGAACGGGGAGGGTGAGGTTGCCTCGGAACATGCACTGCGGTGCTACGTGCACTATATGATGAAGTCCAGGCAATAGGGGATTTTATCTAGCAAAATTAATGGTAGTACTGGAAATCGGCTTTCTAGATGTTTTTTGGGTCGCTGAATCCGAATTTGTAACTTCCCACCAAAATTTCACCCGGCAACCACACAAAAAATTGATTTTTTGAAAAAATTTGGTTTTTGAGAAAAGCGCGCGGGGAATGTTCCGAGACAGCCCCCTATCTCCCGTTTATCCTACGTCATAATGTCATATATCCTATTTGTAGCAAATTTTGTCTAGTTTCTGAATTTCGTAATGCTTTTCCCCTGAAACAATAAGAAATTTAAGTTAAAAGCAACTATTTGGAGGGGTTTTCGGGGGTGGGAATTTTGGGGTGAAAGTTAAAAATTCGGATTCAGCGACCCAAAAATCTTAAAGTAAACCTTATAGAGAAAGTTTGGAGGGGAGATGGGAAGGCGAATGTAAACGTGTGAGTGGTTAAGTAGAATTGCGCAACTTAGTTTACGCAGCACCGCGTGCATGTTCCGAGGCCGATCCCCCCTTCCCCTTCATCCTAAGTCATAATGTCCTATATCTAATTTGTTTCAAATTTTGTCTACTTTCTGAATTTCTAGCTACTTTTCCCCTAAAACAATAAAAAAATGGAATTTTTTAATAAAAACCTTTTTTGGAGGGCTTTTTACCAAAATTGGGGGGGGGGGGTTGCCGGGGGAAATTTTGGTGGGAAGTTACAAATTCGGATTCAGCGACCCAAAAAACATCTAGAAAGCCGATTTCCAATACTACCATTAATTTTGCTAGGTAGAGTCCCTATACGGTCTCTATTGCCTGGACTAAAAATACCTATTTCATTTCAAGTCAATTTAATGCTATTTTGATCAAAATAAAAGACAAACAGAAAACGTGTTATAATAAAACACACATACACAATATATATTAAATCACACATACACACACATAAATAACGCCTGCATTCAACACTTAAAGGTATATATAAATATTATACAGACATACATACAATAAATACAATAATGGGTTTATTGTATTTACACTGGTGAAAACAATTTAAGGGTCAAATGGTTTATTTGCAATTAAAGAAAAACTAACCAATCAAATGAAACCAAACTTGGACAAAATATCATCCGATATAAGACCAATATATGTGAAAACAAAAATGGGCACAACCTGCATCCTAAGTAATTAAACTGGTCACGTGTCCAGCACAGCAGCTGACCGACACCCTGTCAGTCAGAGAAAAACATGTCTAATAGGGTGTATGATAGCCTGTAACTGCTACACAACTCTCGCATTGGCGTTTCATATTGTTTACGAGGGTCCTTATCAATCCCTGCGGCAAATGCACCCACTCTTGCACCAAGGCACCCTTGAGCTCATCGAAGGTCATTGGAGTTGGTCTTCGAGCTGCAATTGATCGTCCAAGGGCGTCCCACACGTGTTCGATGGGATTAAGGTCAGGGGACATCGCAGGCCACTCCATTCGTTGAATATCCTCTGATTCGAGGTATCCGTCTACCAACTGAGCCCTATGTGGACGGGCGTTATCGTCCATAAAACGAAATTTGGTCCATATGCTCCGCGAAAAAGTCTCACAAAAGGTGCAAGAATCTCGTCCCTGTACCGCTGACTTGTCAGAGTACCTCTATCAAACACATGAAGGTCGGTACGCCCCTCTACCATAACGCCTGCCCAGACCATCAGATCACCTCCACCATAGTGGTCCTTTTCGACAATGTTGGAGGGCCGATATCGACTCCCAGGCTCTCTCCAGCTGAGAACACGTCTCAAGTTGCCGTCTAGGCTGAATCGCGACTCATCACTGAAGAGAACCCGTCCCCAACTATCCTCTGTCCAAGACAGGTGTTCTGGGCATCAAGCTAGACGGGCTATTTTGTGGTTCACAGTCAAAGGGATGCAGACTACAGGGCGCCTGGCATACAGACCACCTGCATTGAGTCTCTGGATGACTGTTATCCGTGAAATGAATGTTCCGGTTGTATTATACAGGTGACAAGACAGCTGTGTCGCTGTCACGGACATATCCCTTTTGGCTAGAAGTCTCAAATAACGGTCTTCAGCCTGCGTTGTTGCCCTTTTGCGGCCTTGACCAGGCCGACTGGCCACTGTTCCTGTCTCTGTGAACTGTTTCCACAGAGTGGACACCACATTTCTCGGAACCCCGAGGTCCTTACAACAGGTAACCTGTGATTGGCCGGCCTCGAGTCTTCCAACAATTCACCATCTTGTGGCATCCTCTAGACGATGACGAGTAGCCATACTAACGATGGGTAAACAAAGAAATTCAAAAAACAAGGATTGGGTTATTCTACGATGTTACAAAGCGTCTTTACGCTATAAGCTTCGGCGGTCAAATGAAGTACCTCTGCAGAAACGCGATCACAGCGCCACTACCTTGTAACGACACATACCACTGAGTGGCAGGTGTGTCCGCAAGGAGCTTACCTATCATCTGATACCTTATTTGAGTATAGGGATAACTTATTTCGTTTTATTTAAAAAAAAACCCGTTTGTCCCTTTAATTGTTTTCACCAGTGTATTATATGTATGACTGTATAATATTTATATATACCTTTAGAAAGCGTGTTTTTTGTGTAGTATTAAAATGTTGTTTTAAAAGAAAATTTGTGATATTTGCAGATTTATATCTGGCATTGACGGCGACGACCTGTTGGTATTTCACCATTAGGATATTTGTATGGAACGTTTACGTATTATTTTTTTTTAGAGACCTAACGCGAGATAAATATGTTATTTTGTTTTTAGTCAACCAGCAATAGCTTAAGGTTTGCAAATTTTTAGCGTTCTATATTGTGTGCGAGTCACTCTAATCGCTCTTTATAGTTTATACAGGGTGCCACTCTCAACGGTGTCCAATGGCTAATTCCTAAATTGTTAGTCATACACATACAGTTCCAATTACAAAAATGTTTTTAATGAGGTAAAGAAATATTTTTAAAGCGAATTGATTCAATAAATACATTTCTTAAAAATTGCGAAATTAAAATTTTTATACGGCCCCCTGGTCCTATAAGTTATATTTAGTAAAATTTTCCTGTTACACTGACAAGTAACAAAAAATAAAGGTCCGTAATCTACGATTAAAATTGACCGAATAATAGCTGTTTAAAGTTGGAGCATATTTTTTGCAACATATTAGAGGTCATTCACAAATTTAGTAGAAATATAATTTCGCCAGATATATTAAAAAGCTGGTTGAGAGTAAAAGTAATATTGCAATATAAATTTGAAATCTTTAATCATTCTGACATATTAATGCAAAATATACAACTTATAATCAACATATAAAAGAAGAAAAAAAACAGAATTTTTGTTAAACAAAATGATGAAAATTAACAGCCTCAATTCTTTACAAAATTATACATATTTTAAAATGTTATTTGATTACACCAGCCCGCAAAAGTTAGGTTATGCCATGTTTTTTAGCTTTTGATAACTGATTCTTACGTATTCTGTACAGCTGAATCCGAAATTGACCTTCTTTTTTTACCATCACGTAAAGATTTTTTGTAAATAGTAAATTTTAAAATTTAAAAAAGAAAAAAAAAGTGAAAATTTGATACTATAAAATAGATGTGATTGTTTTTTTTTAACTTTTGATAGTTGATTTTTATGTATTTTTTACCGCTGAATCCGAATACGACCTTCATTTTTAACCTTCACGTCAGAATTTTTCGCAAATTGTGGATTTCAAAGTTAAAATTGAACCTCCTCCCCACCCTATCGGAACCCTCAGCTGTTTAGCTGTAAGAATCCCCAGTTTATGCCAAAAAATTAAATAAATCATTGAATTAAATAAAATTAAATTAAATAAAAAAAGTTTTACATCTTTTTTATTGTATCAGATTTTCGCTATATTTTAACTTTGACATTTACGATCTGCAAAAAAAAAAAAAAAAAAAAAAAAAAAAAAAAAAGGATTAAGGATGGTTAAACATGAAGGTCAGTTTCAGATTCAGTGCTAAAAAGCACATAAAAAAATATCAAAAGTTAAAAAATACAGCCATCTGCTCTATTTTATATTATCCGATTTTTGTTATTTTTTAACTTTGACAATTTGTGATTTGCGAAAAATCCTGATAGTAGGAGAGCTGTTGAACATTTTAGGTTAGATATTTGAGGCACTATGAAAATTTGTGTGACACTTCTTCTTCAATGTCTGAATCCAAAACTGAATGTCTGGCTGAAGGATCGTGGAACTTAGCCCACCCGTGAATGTTTAAATTTCTCAAATTTTCGTTGCAAAAAGATATCCTTGAGGCATTTTGAAATTTTAATGCCTTCAAATTTGGTATTTAATGAAATAAAAAATATAAAAGCCAGACACTTTAGGCGGCCCAAAAACAGTGCCAGACACGTGTCAAGTGCCATTTTTTGACTACCCAAAAAAGGTATTTGAGGCACGCTGAGATTGAGACAGAATAATATTTATGCTTAGAAAAAAATATTTTGAAAAGGACAGACACTTTAGTCGGCCCAAAAACTCTGCCAGACACGTGCCAAGTGCCATTTTTTGACTACCCCAAAAAAGTATTTGAGGCACGCTGAGATTGAGACAGAATATTATTTATGCTTAGAAAAAAATATTTTGAAAATGACAGACACTTTAGTCGGCCCAAAAACTGTGCCAGACACGTGTCAAGTGCCATTTTTTGACTACCCCAAAAAGTTATTTGAGGCACGCTGATATTAAGACAGAGTAATATTTATGCTTAGAAAAAAATATTTTGAAAATGGCAGACACTTTTGCTGGCAATTTCTACTTGCCAGACAACATAGAATGTTAAACGCAAGTGTCAGTAAAGCTGGACTTGCGGTGCCTCGCTGAAGATCCATTTACTGACTTACGATACAAACAAAGCGTAAATCGCGTTGCATCTTAAGATGAATTTCAACTGGATGCGTGTGCAATCACAACAAATCTAACTGTGATAGGCTATCGCAAGACCACATGACTCATAGCAAGCATGCAGTTGTTCGGAAAAATTTGGAGTAGTAATCATGGGAAGTAAAAAAAAAAAAAAAAAAAAAAAAAAAGTGTTATTTGTTCAAAAAAAAAATTCGAAATTAAATAAGTCGTTGTTTCTATGGCAACAATACTTTTCTCATGTTGTCTCCGACACTAACGCTGTCGAAGACAAATCGACAGTGCTCAGAATCGGACCTTAACTTTGAGTTTAAAGCAACTTTAATCAGTTTAAATTTTGTACTAACCGTCATTAAACGATCGTTAAATTTCATTACATATAAATGTATATGACAAAATCATAGTTATAAAAGTATATTTATGTATGTTAAACTTTCTTAAACTAGTTCCGTATAAAGAGTAGACAAAGTTTTTTGTTAAAGAGTATTTTTCATAAAAGTTTCCGAAATTTTCTGGGTATGCACTTATGCAAACCTTCCTAGTTAAAAGTATCTAAATTATATGATGTTAAAAAAATATTTGGTGTAAAATGTTTCGTTACATTCATTGAGGCAACTATTGAAATTCATGCAGGTAATAAATTCGTAGACGAGCTGATGCTACAGCTATTGTCTGAAGCTATACAGATAAAAGATATAAATGGTAGCCAGTGGCGCCAACTTAAATGGGCCGGTGGGGCGCGAGCCCACCCAATAATTTGATCGCTGCGCCCTATCATTGATTTATTTCGTTGTTCAATTATTTATTTAATCGCTGAAATAAAATTTGGCTTTATTCACGTTCTCAAAATAACTTTGTTTGAAAAATAGTAAGAGCATCCATTACACTTACAGGAGCTCTAAAAGCACCTTCAACAGATGTATAATTAAATTTCTCTGAAAAACAAATTTCCTGTGTATTTTGACTTCTATTTTTAATTTCTCGATAAAGTACTTAGGTGGCTAAAATCTATGTTTTTCTTGACATTTAAATTTTTTCACTTTCAATAGTTAGCAATTTTTGTGCTATTTAAATAGTATTACTGTTTGTAAAAGAAAGAATTTCTGATAGTATAATTTAATAAAATTATTTATTAAATTATAATTATTTTATATTTTACTCAGAAAAAACACAATTTGACTTCGAATTGTTATTTTTAGTCATTCGCTTCTCTTCCGCCCCTCTCTCTCTTCAACACTCACACACACTAAGGAAAAAAATGTATGTCTTATATTACTCAAAAAGTTTTGAGCCCACCCAATATTTTACAAAAGTTGGCGCTACTGAATGGTACACATAAATATATTCTATAGTTCGTAAAAAAAGTGTTTTCGTCTATCCGATAGACAAGATTTATTTTAGTCAAGGACTATGAATGTCTTACGCTATTTGTGAATATATTATTATGAGGAATAAAAATAAAATTATACTATACCTAATGAAGAAAAAAGGAACATTGGATATTCCTGAAGCGTTGTCGACCCCGTATTTCTCCATTAAAGCAATGAAACTTTTGTAGCAATGTCTATGATAACCCTCTTTCAGATTAGCATTGGATCGTAAAATAATATCTTTATATTTTAACATATGTATGATGTAATCATATATTTGGCCTAATTTATTAATTTAAATTTATTAAAAGGTAATTAATTCCTCTCTTTTTAATGTTTATTCCTTCAGTCTTTTTATTTTAGCGAAAACACGCTTTTGCTGTGTCAAAATTCAATATTTTTTACTCTATTTTGATCCCAGTTATAAAGGTCATTCTTTCAGGTAGATGTGTTAATTTAACTCATTTTAGAAAATCAATTTGATAGATTTATGGGGTTTGCAATCATAAAAAGAAATTACTTTTTATATTATCTTCAGTTTCACTTTTAATGCCTCCGTAACGTACTGCGGTTATCATAACAACAAAAGCAATAAATAAAGTTATTATGACATATCTGCGATGTCTTCAACTACTTTAATTTAGGACTGCCCAATATGTTGGTTAATGATGACGTCGCCAATTCTGGTTGACCCTTGGCAGTTTTTGTTTTAAATTTTAGAATGCATTTCTTCGTAACGTAAATTTTAGTTGGCGCACCATGACTCGATTAGGAAAATATTTTCTGGCTTTGTAAGCGTCACTATTCTTGTATTCTTGCATCTGAGAGGTCGTAATTAGCAATTCTGGCGGGGGGGGGGGGGGGGGGGGGGCACCTCATCTTATTCATCAAAATAAAGTTTTCCATGGAAATGAATTCTAATTATTTGAGTGATTTGATTTTCAGCATTCTCTCATTTTTCAGGATTGGAGCCTTGTGGTAATTAACGCAAAATGTAAGAATCTACGATTTCACGGCTTGGTACAAAAACTCTCTCTATTTCAAATAGAGAATTTACTAGCACCATAATATGTTTTTGCCGAATTTTCAATACTTCACAACATTTTTGTAGCATTTTTTCAGTAAAAACAGTGATTTTTTCGTCGCTTTTTGCGCAAATAACACATTTTTTTTTTTCACTTTCTATGATTACTACTCCAAAATTTTCACAACTGCATGCTTGCTATGAGTCACGTGGTCTTGAGAGAGCCTATCACAGTTAGATTTGTTGTGATTGCGCACGCATCCAGTTGAAATTCATCTTAAGATGCAACGCGGTTTACGCTGTTTTTGTATCGTAAGTCAGTAAATGGATCTTGAGCGAGGCACCGCAAGTCCAGCTTTACTGGCACTCACGTTTAACATTCTATGTTGCCTGGCAAGTAGAAAGTACCAACAAAAATGTCTGTCATTTTCAAAATATTTTTTCCTAAGCATAAATATTTTTCTGTCTCAATCTCAGCATGTCTCAAATACCTTTTTGGGGTAGTCAAAAAATGGCACTTAACACGTGTCTGGCACAGTTTTTGGGCCGACTAAAGTGTCTGTCATTTTCAAAATATTTTTTTCTAAGCATAAATATTATTCTGTCTCAATCTCAGCGTGCCTCAAATACCTTTTTTGGGTAGTCAAAAAATGGCACTTGACACGTGTCTGGCACAGTTTTTGGGCCGACTAAAGTGTCTGTCATTTTCAAAATATTTTTTTCTAAGCATAAATGTTATTTTGTCTCAATCTCAGCGTGTCTCAAATACCTTTTTTGGGTAGTCAAAAAATGGCACTTGACACGTGTCTGGCACAGTTTTTGGGTCGACTAAAGTGTCTGTCACTTTCAAAATATTTTTTTCTAAGCATAAATGTTATTCTGTTTCAATCTCAGCGTGCCTCAAATACATTTTTTGGGTAGTCAAAAAATGGCACTTGACCAGGGGCGTAGCTACCGAGGAGCAGTTGCAGCAAACTGCTCCAGGCGCACGAATCCTAAGGGCGCAAAATTAGGAAGAGCGAAATAAAGATTTACAAAAATGCTTGAATATTTTTTACATTATCAGATATTATAGAGATGAATCTCGTTACAATCCGCATATTCTTACGATATTTTACTTTGCGTTTAACCTCAACTATATCGATTTAAAACATGTTTTTATACACAGTTAAGATAGAAAAAGGGACAGATCACCTTCAGCAGCTCGATATTGCTTGATTTTAACACAATATTAAAAAATTTTGGAACTGTAAATATTTTTTTCAAATTAAGCAATTTTTTAAGAGTAAATTGTGCAGGTTTTTGTTTATGTATTCCATTAAACACTTTTAATGAAAAAAAATTAGAATTTAGTTTAATTAAGACATACAAATTAAGGATTTTCAAAAAGATGATTTAACATACATGTGTTGTGCGCAGGATTATAAAAAATTATATTCCATATACCCGCTTAATTCTATCTTCATTCTATTATCCGATAATTAATTCTTAAAATGTTGTCCTTTAACTCCAATCTAAAATATTTATCGAGTTTCCAGATGAAAATATTTTTCAGGCAGATAAATCATAAAATACAAAATTCATGGTAAAATTTCCATAAATATTTAAAAAATAAATAAATATATTGCAGGTACGTACTTAAAAATTGTTAGAGGTTATAAAACTATGTAAAATACAATATAATACAAAATATTAAGTTTTTTAGTTTTGGAAATATGATGCGCGCACTGCAAAAATATCTGCTTTGAGAAAAACGACTTTAAAGTTCAAACCTTGAGTTGGATAGGTATAGCTTCATATATTTTATCATAAAACCGGTTCTAATTTGAGTATCGTCATAATTGTTTTTCTTTTTTTTTTTTTTTTTTTCTTTTTTTTTCAAGTTTGGTAACATGTTATTCTTTAATAATAGACCTTTTTTTTTTTTTTAAACATTTTAAAAAGTTTTAAGGTGATCTCTCCTCTTAAAAGAAATTTCTTCTATTCGCGAATTTCAATTTTAATTCATACCATATTGCAGCCTCAAGCAACTTCTCCAACACCGTTCCAGCATGCCTGATTTTTTTTTTCTGTAACTTTTCCGTAGATGACAGTTGAAGAATTTTGAATTTAAAAGTAATCAAAACTTATTTACAGGGCTCTCTCATCGATCAGTTTATTGGATACCACTTTTTTGAAACGATAATCTTCCTGGTACATTTTATTGTTGTCAAAGGTGTTTTAGAAAATTATTATGCAGGACTAAATTTGCGCCGGAGCCTACTGGAGCTCAGCTCTGGTACTTCTCTGTTTTTAGTAAATATTTAAATATTGGTCGGAATTCACCTGAGCTCATAAATACAGGGTTCCGGAGCCCATCCAAAAAACTGAAGCCCAAATTACCCTTCCTTTCCCTCCTATTTTCAAGTTCCTGCATTCTATCAAAACACTTATATGTGACATTAGTGTGTCTCATCCGCAGGAAATGGCGAGGAAACGGCGCGTAAAATTTTCTGAAATTTTTTCTTATAAATGTTTTTGCTAGTTGTTCATTAATTATATATATATATATATGCATAGCTGCGAACAATTTTGTGTTAACACTTTTTCCGAATCGTAATCCTTACCTTATTTAATTGCAGAATTCTGCAATGAATTAACATTAAAATTAGGCAAAGATTGCTATTCAGAAGGAGAGATAAACTAAAAAGGGGAACAATTGACGGTTAACTCTTTCGAGGGCGGTGTCCACAAAAAAAGACACCTAATTTTAATTCCAAAACTGACAAACGGCACCAAGAGTATTTAATTAAAATTTTTCTTTTATAATGTACGTGCAAAGAAGCCGGTTCATATTTTCTAATAAATTCGTTTATAAATTCTGGTGTCAGTCCATTATTTCGTCAGTTTATAAACAGAATTACTCTGCGCCGGAAAGGGTTAAGATATGCAGGTAGATATAGTTAATTTTTTTTATTTTACTAAAGAAAAAAAAGATGCTTTAAATTTTGCAAGTAATGTATGAAATATAAATATGCAGATTGGAGTGATGGCGGGTAGAGGGGGAGGGGGACACGCTACGGATTTAGTACTGCAGAATATTAGGGATCCGGTACTTTTTTTGTTAGAAACTAAGCCTTGATCATGGGGATCACTGTACGGAAATAATGGTAACCAAACACGTCACTACTGAGAAATCTATATTTACGATGCAACAGCAATGCCTTAGCTATTTATTTATTTTACGATTTGTATATAAAAAGAATAATAGTTTGACAAGTTGAAGAAAATGATTGACAATTGTGCAAACGAAAAACCAAAAAAATGAAACTTTTGAAGTTATTTTTGTTGTTGTTGTTGTTGTTTTGTGAAAACTAAACATGCATCAATACAGATTACCAATCAGCAATGAGAGCTGGATTTAGACATACTCCACATCAGTCCACGGCGACAAAATTTAGAAAGAGGGGGCGGTAAACTAAATTTTGTGCATATTGTTTTTGATATTTTGAATATATATCAAATCTTAAACACAGAATTGATAAGCAGTTTCCTTGAAAACGAGAAAAAAAGTGGCATCAAATTCAGTGTTCCGTAGGACTTGATTATCGCTTATGCAAATTTGCACCACCTTATTTAATCTTTACAAATGTCTCATTTACATTTCAATATTTATATATATATATATATTACTTTCGGAATAGGATATATGAGATCGATGTCTAAACTTTATACGGTTTCGATTTTTTTTTCTAAGGACACTTTCAATTTCGAGTCCAGTTCCGAAATTGAAAGCATCCCCATAAAGAAATAAATGAAATGATAGTGGATGTTATTGGTTTCTATTAGCAAGATGCTAAAATGAGTTTCTAAAATGTTGCGCCCTCCAAAAATCCAAGGTCTCAGTATTTGACAGTGACCAAGTCCGGCCCTGCGTGCAGTAGCGGCTCTTCAGGTGTTAACAATCACCAGAATATTGGTACATAAAATTTGATATTTTAAATGGTGTGATTTTCTACGGTTAAACAATGAGAAATTTTTTTCATGAAATCTATGGTAGTAGATTGAGAAATTATTTTCCAGCCTCCACTGTATTCGTGGTGAAACGTTATTGTATAGATATATAAGATTAACGTGAGCAATAAAAATAATTTAATTGAGATGTAAGAGAAAATGTTCATCAGTTATCGTTACAGAATGTTTGAAAAATGGTTCAGATACCAAACTCGTTAGTTGAGTTCTTTAAAAATTAATACAATTCCTGTAACAGATTTATAAAATACCTGCCGACATCATCAAAAATACACACAAATCGTTCTCTGCTAATCTAAAAACGTGAGGAAATTAGAACATACACTCATACATGCACACATACAGGGATGACAGCCCCAGGAATCCAGCTTTCGCTTTAGAGTATAAGTGCAGCCCCCGGGAGGTGGGGGGGGGAGTACATGCACAGTACACGTACATATGGAATCATTGAAAAATTGTGAGAATGGATTTATTTGAAAATTGAAAAATTTACCATTATTTTCATTTATTTTTATTGTGGTTACAATGCTTTCCTGTTTCGTCCCTTATATTGTATGTATGGAAAGTAAAATCTGTAATAGAACGGTATCAATCAGGGTTCTCGCTGCCGATCGCCATTGCTCCAAAATGTTTCATTTGGGGAGAAAACTAAAGATTGAAATCGCCAAATTGCATAAGATGTTTGTTTTTTTTTTTCCTTTCGGCAACACTCTCAATGATGTTACTGTATTATTAAACCTTTCTGTGTAACTCATTTTTTGTGTCTTGATATTCTCAGTGATTCATGACGAATTATTTGAACTTGGCTACTTTTTCTTTAGCGGTTAGCCAAATTGCTCAGATTAGTCAAAAACCAGTGATAACCCCGGTGTCAACTTTTATCGTTGCCTATTGGCTAATTTTCTAAACCATTAGCTGTAGAAATATAGTTCCAATAGTAAAAAAGTTTCAAAGTTGTTCTTCATAATCTTAAAAGTACTTTACGTCAAAGTAGTTATTTTTTAAAAGTTACGACGTTCACATTTTTATTCTGTTTCTGCGCTCCATATGTTATAGTTAGAAAATTCTTCTCCGTATTTTAACAGGAAAAATAATAAAAATTTCTTTTTTGTACGACTAAACCTTACCGAGTTATGATACTTTGAATTTTATGGAATTCTAGTATTTTCTGGCACTAAAAATATGTTTCATCCATATGGGAAAGGAGGTTGGGTTGAGTGTTGACGGCCGATTATCTACTCGAGGGATATAGGTCCTAGGGGGAGTGCCCTTCGTGGGGGTCTTTCTAAGGGAACCTAACCCGTATTTACGCATGGAAATCCAAGGCTTCGAAGAAAACCACGAAAACTCCGAAACGGTTAGGCCGACGGGCGCGATTCGATTCGAACCCAGCACCTCCCGTCTACCAGCTTCGAGAGCAGAACCTCTCAGCCACTGGTGGGGCTATGGGAAAGAAGGGAAAAAAAAGAAATCTTGACAATAGTGTGTTTTTTATTATTAGTCTACAATGCTTTGAAACCCTTGAAAAGAAAAACAGATATTAAAGGCGGGAGATTGTACAGGACCATTGGCGCATTTAAAACGAAAATCCCGCCCAATTCGTAGAAAATATTGTTAAGTACTCCGTACTTTAAGAAATATAATTCATTTCACTATTCATTATTTATTTTTAATTATATCTATTTAATAGGTTGTTCAAATACTTTGACTTTCAGATAAAAGTAAGATTTTAAATTGAATTAACAATAGTATATAAATTTTAAACTTCAAAACAAAATTGCGCAGAACTTTTTCGGGTGACAAAAGGGCGCACAAACTTTAGTTGCTCCAGGGCGCTGAATATGTAGCTACGCCACTGCACTTGACACGAGTCTGGCACAGTTTTTGGGCCGACTAAAGTGTCTGTCATTTTCAAAATATTTTTTTCTAAGCATAAATATTATTCTGTCTCAATCTCAGCGTGCCTCAAATACCTTTTTTGGGTAGTCAAAAAAGGGCACTTGACACGTGTCTGGCACAGTTTTTGGGCCGGCTAAAGTGTCTGTCATTTTCAAAATATTTTTTTCTAAGCATAAATATTATTCTGTCTCAATCTCAGCGTGCCTCAAATACCTCTTTCGGGTAGTCCAAAAATGGTACTTGGCACGTGCCTGGCACAGTTTTTAGACCGACTAAAGTGTCTGTCATTTTCAAAATATTTTTTTCTAAGCATAAATATTATTCTGTCTCAATCTCAGCGTGCCTCAAATACCTTTTTCGGGTAGTCAAAAAATGGCACTTGATACGTGTCTGGCACAGTTTTTGGGCCGACTAAAGTGTCTGTCATTTTCAAAATATTTTTTTTCTAAGCATAAATATTATTCTGTCACAATCTCAGCGTGCCTCACGTACCTTTTTTGGGTAGTCAAAAAATGGCACTTGATACGTGTCTGGCACAGTTTTGGGGCCGACTAATGTGTCTGTCATTTTCAAAATATTTTTTTCTAAGCATAAATATTATTCTGTCTCAATCTCAGCGTGCCTCAAATACCTTTTTTGGTTAGTCAAAAAAGGGTACTTGACACGTGTCTGGCACAGTTTTTGGGCCGACTAAAGTGCCTGTCATTTTCAAAATATTTTTTTCTAAGCATAAATATTATTCTGTCTCAATCTCAGCGTGCCTCAAATACCTTTTTTGGGTAGTCAAAAAATGGCACTTGATACGTGTCTGGCACAGTTTTTGGGCCGACTAAAGTGTCTGTCATTTTCAAAATATTTTTTTCTAAGCATAAATATTATTCTGTCTCAATCTCAGCGTGCCTCAAATACCTTTTTTGGTTAGTCAAAAAAGGGTACTTGACACGTGTCTGGCACAGTTTTTGGGCCGACTAAAGTGCCTGTCATTTTTAAAATATTTTTTTCTAAGCATAAATATTATTCTGTCTCAATCTCAGCGTGCCTCAAATACCTTTTTTGGGTTGTCAAAAAATGGCACTTGATACGTGTCTGGCACAGTTTTTGGGCCGACTAAAGTGTCTGTCATTTTCAAAATATTTTTTTCTAAGCATAAATATTATTCTGTCTCAATCTCAGCGTGCCTCAAATACCTTTTTCGGGTAGTCAAAAAATGGCACTTGATACGTGTCTGGCACAGTTTTTGGGCCGACTAAAGTGTCTGTCATTTTCAAAATATTTTTTTCTAAGAATAAATATTATTCTGTCTCAATCTCAGCGTGCCTCAAATACCTTTTTTGGGTAGTCAGAAAAAGGTACTTGACACGTGTCTGGCACAGTTTTTGGGCCGACTAAAGTGTCTGTCATTTTCAAAATATTTTTTTCTAAGCATAAATATTATTCTGTCTCAATCTCAGCGTACCTCAAATACCTTTTTTTGGGTAGTCAAATAATGGCACTTGACACGTGTCTGGCACAGTTTTTGGGCCGACTAAAGTGTCTGGCTTTTATATTTTTTATTTCATCAAATCTTAAATTTGAAGGCATTAAAATTTCAAAATGGCCCAAGGATATTTTTTTGCAACGAAAATTTTGGAAATTTAAAAATTCACGGGTTGGCTATGTGCCACGATCCTTCAGCCAGACATTCGTATTCAGGCATTACAAAAGAAGTATTGCACAAATTTTCAGGGTGCCTCAAACACCTTCCCTAAAATGTTTAACAGCTCTTGGACTATGACATGATGGTTAAAAATTAAGGTAATTTTCGGATTCAGTGCTAAAAAATACATAAAATTTAAAAAACACAGCCATCGTAGTCTTGTGTTATTTAATCTAATACTTGTTCTTATGCTCCTTAGCGGTAATTTATCCGAAATTTCTTGCGATATCCTGAAAATAAGTATAAATGGTAACCACCGAAAATCATAATAATATTACATTGTCATCGGATTTACATCAATATGTAAAATTTAATCATGATCGGCTATTTGAAATTGAATTAAAGTTCGAGTACAAACTTTAAACTGGAAAAACATACATACGATCGTTGAAGTTAAATAAAAACCTATAAAAAATAACATAATTTTTGTTAAAAGAAATCATGAGAGAAACAGTCTCAAATCCTGACAAAATAAAACGGGGGGGGGGGGGGATTTGAGAATCTTTTTAACCCTTTATGTACTGAATTATGAATTCACGAAAATTTTATCTTCTAAAGCATTTTTCGTGAATTGTTTAAACTACATTAGAAGATTTACATAATCATTTAATAAATTTTAGAAAGATTTGAGATGGACTGAAGAATTTAGAAGGATTAATTAAATTTGAATTTATAGGAATTTTGTGCAATATTTATAACCCCAATCAAATCTATTATTTTAGATATTTTTCTTAGTATTTTGTAGAATTTAGGAAATGTACAAATATAATGTTCTTACAATAGAAATATAGAAATATTTCCGAATTGAAAAATTCCCCCACCCCCACCCCAACGCCAAGAAATCTGAAAAGACTGAAAAGATGCAAAGGCAAAAGAAATCCTCCTTTTAAAAATATTTTTGTTTTGTGTAACCCATAATGCTTTTGGAACAAGATAAAGTAAAGCATCTATAACTCATTCTAAACTGTATTACTACTAATCGATCTATTAAATGGATTTTATAACAAGTTATTTTAATGGTACATATAAGTACCGTCAGCAAATAAAGGGTTAAGGGAAAATATACTTATTTGGTACTAAAACTTCTCTTTTGATAACACGTAATATAAATTTCAAAAAATGAATTATGTGCTGGGGTTAACAGTTATGTCCGTGTACGAAGGTGTTAAAAAAAATGAGATATTACATTTAGAAAAACTTTTAAATATTATGCATTTTTTTTTTTTTTTTTGTACTGCATGCTATCGGTTTGGGATTGAACGGGCCCGGTTTCCAAAAAGTGAGCCCGAACTCATCAGTAGCGTACAACTCTGGCTGTAAAAGTAGCTTTAAAAATGTTCGTGAATAACAATTATAATGTACTGTCCGAAGAAAATCGAATTTTGTAGTACAATATACTCACTAAAATCCTCAACCTTAAAATCCGCACATTATTGCAGATGTAAACAATGAAACTTTTAATTTCTATGTAGGACAAAATTTCAGACTTTTTTATTTTTACATCATTGAATATGTATTTTAAAATGTAATTCTCGTCAATATGACTGAACGCTTGCTTTTCCATAACGGAAGTATAAATTTATTTCTGAAAAAATTCAAAATATTTCTGATATCACTGTATTGCCATCTTTTTATCAAACATATTTATGTGTTAATCAAGTTTTTTCGGTTAAGTTTGGCTAAACCTGCAATAAAACTTTCTTTTTTTATGATTTTGATGTGAATTAGTAGGGTACTTTTAAGGGGAAAGTTTCATTGAATAATTCAAGAAAAATATATCTTATTTTTAATATGAATATTTAAATATACATTATGAATTATTTATTTGAGCTTTACTTTTAATAATTTAATCATTTTTAAAATTATCTTACTTTTTATCATTTTAGTTTATTACTTTTCTTAATTATTGTAATATTATATTATATTGCAAGTATTCATTATAATTTTGATTGCATTATTACATTCAAATTGCAATTTAGAAAATGTAAACAAAGCAATGACTAGAAATCCGCAGCACAATCTCTGGTCCCAAGCAGTGCGGATTTGAGGGAGTCTACGAGTTCGTAATGTATGCGCGACGTAATGGGCTTGATCATCGCTAGGGAAATTGGGCAGTTGTCCAGGCCTCCCATCTCGGAGAGGTAACCCAAAACTAACTAGTTGTATGTGCCAATCCCAAAACTTTCTTCTATCTTATACATCTTAATATTTCAAAAACAAGTTACACATGTTAATACTTCAATATTATTAGTTCATTACTATACCAACTTTGATTTTCATCTTAAATTTCTGCTTCAGTCAATTAAAAGAACTGAAAACGAGTTAATCTATATCATGATATTTCTTAAAATTAATAGTTTTTCCTTATTCTGTTGTTATCAGATGTTTGCGAATAGCCGGCTTAGCAGGAAGTGAGTTCCCGCCTTTGCACGAGCCGCCGAAGGACAATAAAACTACGAAAAATCAAGAAAAGTATACAAAAATCGCTATTATAGAGACCCTTTACCGCGCGATATTTCCAAATTCAAGGAGGACCTGTTGGCCAAAGCCAAAAACATGCAAAAAAAATTTGGTTCAATTGTATGCATAATTTTATACACTTTTCGATTGTACATTAAAGAAAATGGTACAGACATCGTAATTATAGCGCCCCCTTCCAGCGGAATTTTTCCAAATTCAGGGAGGACCTTCATGCCATGACCAAAAAGAAACACAAAAAATTTGGTTCAATTCTATGCATAACTTCATACACTTTTCGATGGTACAATATTCAAAATGGCACAAAAAACGCTATTACAGCGCCCCTTAACCGGCGAATTTTTTCCTAATTAAGGAAGGACCTGCTTGCCATAGCCAAGAACTAAAAAAAAAAATTGGTTCAATTCTATACATAACTTCATACACTTTTCGATGGTACAATATGCAAAATCGCTATTACAGCGCCCCCTAGCGGCGAATTTTTTCCAAATTCAGGAAGGACTTGCTTGCCATAGCCATACACTTAAAATAAAAATTTGTTTCAATTCTATGCATAACTTCATACACTTTTGGATGGTACAATATTCAAAATCGTACAAAAATCGCAGTTACAGCGCCCCCTACCGGCGAATGTTTTCCAAATTCATGGAGGATCTGCTTGCCATAGCCAAAAACTTAAAATAAAAATCTGGTTCAATTCTATGCATAACTTCATACACTTTTTGATGGTACAATGGCGACACACAGACGGACACACGGACAGACAGACATTTTCTATAAACATATTTTTTGGGATCTCTGACCCCTAAAACATGTAAATCCGTCGAAAACCGGAAGTCGAAAAAAAATTCGATTACAATACTTTCTTCTGTTGAAGATAGAAGAAAGTAAAAATCAGGTATTTTGACTTCTAACAGAAGGAAGGCGATGTCATGTTCACCAGTGGTGAAATCTGTGCTAATTTGGGATATATCGTGCCTACGATAAGAACTAGTGCATATGGAACGACTTCTCCGTACCCTTTGATAATATAGGGAGAATATAATGTAGATATAGTAACCTTGGGAAGAAGGAACATTCATTAAAAGATTTGTAATTTTCCAACGGAGTGAAAAAGTGCCCGCTCCAGGATTCGAACCAGGTACATTTTGGATGAAGCTGCTAATGCTCTGCCAACTAAGCTATCCTGGACAAATCTGGGGGTCACACAATTCACCCAGAAACCTTATTGATCACACTTGAATAATTTTATCACAATTATTCTCATTGGTAAATAAGTCACACGAGTTGCAATTTTCCAACTGGGCGAAAAAATGTCCAGGCCAGGATTCGAACCATTAGGCATTTTAGCTGAATCTGCCAATGTTATGCCAACTAAGCTATCCTGGACTAATCTGCCGGACACACAATTCACCTAGAAACCTTATTGATTATGACATCTAGTGTGATATCTGAATCAGCTCAACAGAATAATTTGCAGGTAATGGAACTCCAAGAAACGTTGGATACGTAACTAAACTTGATTAATTTTAACACAATTATTCTAATTGATAAATAAGTCACACGAGTTGTAATTTCCAACTGGGCGAAAAAATGTCCAGGCCAGGATTCGAACCAGGGACATTTGGCTGAATCTGCCAATACTCTGCCAACTATACTATCCTGGACGAATTTGGAGAGGACACACGATTCACTCAGAAACTTTACTGATTATGACTTCTAGTGTGATATCTGAATCAGATCAACAGAAGAAATTGCAGGTAATAGAACTTAAAGGAATGTTGGATACGTAATTACCCTTGGTTAATTCTAACACAATTATTCTGATTTGTAAATAAATCACATGACTTTCACTATAAGGTTTCTGGGTGAATTGAGTGTCAGCTAGATTTGTCAAGAATAGCTCATTTGAGGAAAAAAGTGTTCACACAATGTTAAGTTTCCTTAAAATTAATACACGTTTGTATTTTATTGTTTAGCAATTAGCAACCACTATTACTTAACACTGAAATTGACTGAAATGACCTATTCCTTTGATGTAAAAATGAAGGACTGTTTGGAAATAAATAAATAAATATATAAAATTATAATAGCTTTATACCTTCTTATACATAAGTAATTCATCTATACATAAATACTTTTTGATAAATAATCATAATGAAAATTTACTTTGCTCAGTATTTTATTTCGCTAATTAAATTTTGAGGAAATTCTCGAAGCTATATGCAAGTAATACTTTAAATTATATTTAGGCATGGTGTAAAAAATATGTACGCAAGCAAAAAATGTCCTAAATTTAATAAAATTTATTAGTTTTTTTTAATTAATCTGATCGTTTGTGTCCAGTTGTAAATGATAAAAAAGTTATGACAAAGCCCCATGATACGTAGCACTCTCTAAAACAGCACTACTCGAAACATTGCTCCGTATTTATTTTTCTAAAATTTATATAAAATAATTCCATAAAAAATTTTCAACCACTTATATAAATAAATTCAGCAATTTATAGCAAGAAAAGGAAAGTTGTTTTCTATTTTACTTTCTTTCTTAAACTAATTTTCGTTTTTAAAATGTACCACGGTGACACGAACCTCCTTAAGTTACAGACAACGTCCTTTCTTGCAGGTTTAGGAGACGAGAGGTGAGTTGCAAACGGACTGGGAAATCTCCAGTCTCTTTTTTCGCGTTTTTCCCGTTGAAATAACACAGTTACAGTGCGCAACTAAGTATAATAATCTTTTCGAAAACGACGCAAGCAAAGAGTTACAAACAAAATACAAGATGCCATTCTAAAAAAGAGAAATTTGAGTTGTTTATCCAATGAGAGGTAGGTGTGGCCATAGCGCGATAGCGCCATGTTTCAAGGGCACTATCCCAGAGCATGCCGGGATATTCATGTTTACCTGTACATACCCCTTTTTGCAGCTAGCTATCCTTTTTATTGCTGTTTACATAAAGTTCTTGTCAATAACTTTTATCGGTTTGTTTGTTCGTTGGGTGTGTGTTACTGGATAAAGGAAAGGGTTGTTATTTTTTTTTCTTTTTGAGGTTCATTTTTCCTCATTTGGAAATGAAACATCCGGATGGCAAAGTACCAACTGTTTTTTTCTTTTTTAACCGAAAAATCATTTTCGAAAACTCGTACGGCTTAGAGCGGGGTGATTTTATGAATTATCCTAATATGTAACATTAAAAAATTCGTTGTTCGTATCTTTCGTTGTTATGTCATCTTGGCAGGAGAAAGGCTTGCTTAGTCATGAGAAATTTATTTTATGTGCAGAACCCATAACGTAGATTTTTTTAAAATTCATCTTCAATTTCATAAGGTCGTTGCCATCACATTCATCTGCTGCAAAGGTAAATATTTTTCAATGTTTACACTGGATACAATTTACTGATATTTAAAAATCGATGGACCTCCGATAAAAGATCTAAAATTCTTCAACATTGTAATAACTACGACTTTATGCTGAAACATTGGAGGTGATAAAAAAAAAATAATTATTATTCTCAGTGTCAAGAAAGGTGTTAACCCTTTCCGGCATAGTGGGTGAAATTGTATCCCATTTAATTTTAAATGCCACAACGCACCGGTATTTTAAAATGAATTTTTACCTTTTACTCTACACATGAAGAAAAGGTTTTGCTATTTAAGTTATTCTTTGTATGGTCTCTGTAAAGGGTCTTTTTTTTATGCTGGGGTTTCCGTTAGGTAGCTTTTTCGCCTGTCTACGGACTGTTTGTTTTTGGACTGTTTTTGGATCATATCATACGGACTGTTTTTGGATCATATGGAACTTTTTTTTTTACCTTATTGTTATACTAACATTTTTATTAGTAAGTTCTCTTACTCTTAAACTTTAATTCTTCTATTTTTTGTGGTCACCAGCCGCGTCTATACATCTTTTTTCATGGCTCCCATTGCAAGTAAAACACACTACCTCTATACTGGATGTTAAGTTGCCCAGCAACTAGGGAATCCATTCACCTGCTAACATTGTTCCAGGTTTTGCTATTTCCAAATAAATTTGCTCGCAACGCCTGGTATCATACAATTATTTCAACATTTTAGCAACAAAAGTACTTTGAGCCGGAAATGGTTAACTTTCAAATCTTAGCTAACTTGATAGGCTATTGGTTTGAGGATAATTTCCGCAGTGCTGCCACTGGCGATTATTTTTATATTCTATTCGCACCAATATTAAAAAAAAAAAAAATCGTAAGTATATTTCTTTTGCACATGTTGTCAAAGTGTATATGAAAGATTTTTGTTTTGAAAAAGTGGTGCAAGATAGAATTAAAAAACAGTCACCAGTAGCAGCCCTGTTTCAGTGAGACGACGAGGGTTGTACGCGAGTAAAATAGTACACATCAATATGAACTTAAAATATTTTATTGTTGTATAATTAGATATCACGCATCGTGTTCTGTTATTACTAATACTAACACAGTTTGTCATTGATTTCTTTGGGGCCTATAGCAACTATGGGTTTTGCCTCGAATGATCCATACTATACACAGAAACAACCACAAGCTACAACAATATTTATTTCTTTTTCCATTACGTATTTATGTAACTACAAATGGACACTCCCAATTACGTCCGTGTCTTACACGCAGATTCGATCCTGGGCACCGCCTTGGCAGCAGCTGCCGCTACCGACCACGCCACTTGGCGACCCTAACACAGTTAAAATGTACAGTCGTGGGAAAAAAAAGTAACCCCCCCCCCCACTAACTACTCAACAAATTATCGTAGAAGAAAGTTACTGGTACCGAACGGTTGGAAATAAAGTCTACTTTTAAATGATGTATATAAAATTTGCTTAGGGGGCCACCTACATATTAAAACGAACCATAACTTTGTTTTTTTTCAACAGCAGTACACAATTCCGACAGCATAAATGAACTCTACACCCTTCATTTAGCCTAAAAGCAAATTTTTATGCAATTCGTACCATAAGTTTCTGAGAAATTAATTATTTTAAAACGAGCGTATTTTAAGGGCTGTATCCAAATTGAAGTTCGGAACTCGATTATTAACCGAGAGAGCCACCATCTTGATCAAGGCACCTTAAGATGTCAATGAAGCCTGCTAGATTACGGGACAGCAGAAGACATTTCAAAATATCTAGTCTCTTCTATTGTAGACGGCCCCTTAAGGCATCATTTTGCCGTTTTTTAAGTATAATTTGAAAACTACTTGGAAGAAAAATGTGAAATTTTGGATTTCCATAAAGCAGGACTTAATAAATCTAAATCCATCAAAAAAATTGTAGGTTGCAATTTATAATTTTTTCGAATATTAATTTCATAATTCATATCATAAAATTATAAAAATTGCAAATTCAGCGTATTTATGTTTGGGTATATTAGTATTATTGCTACACAAAAAAATAACACATTAGGAGCATAATTTCTGGAGATATAAATAAAAATATGAAAATGTAATTTAGTATTAGAAGCACTCAAATTTGGAAGTTTATAATTCAAAAACTTATCATTCAAATGACTTGAAATTTGGTGTCTAGGCATAGTTTGAACCGAAGATTTGAAATATCTCGTTAAAATTGGGTATTGTCATTGGAAAAAAAATGAAGTTTGGATTCGTTTTAATATGTATATGGCCCCCTAAGCAAATTTTATGTGCATCATTTAAAAGTAGACTTTATTTCCAATCGTTCGGTACCAGTAACTTTCTTCTACGATAATTTGTTGAGGAGTTAGTAGGGGGTGTTTACTTTTTTTTTCCACGACTGTACCTGTACAAAATCAAAATAACCACACTGAAATGAAAATTTTATTATTATTACATACAAAAAAATATGCGTATAGGGCAAACTTTTTATTCATTTAAAGAATTAATT
Organism: Maratus speciosus; assembly: GCA_963932465.1. Lineage (NCBI taxonomy): Eukaryota > Metazoa > Arthropoda > Arachnida > Araneae > Salticidae > Maratus > Maratus speciosus. Next base: position 259,311,190 of record OZ010788.1, read on the forward strand.
TTACTTTATTTTAACTACATGCTTTGGTTGAAATTTTATGCTTTGAATCGTTTTATTGCTCGAAATTATTAATTTAAAAAAAAATCCCCAAACTTAATTTTAAGTCCGGATTCTATTAAGGGTCCTTATTAGCCAAACCGCAAATTCACTCTCTAATTTAAAACCTATGGGCTTAAAATAATCCGTATTTGAAAATTTCTTCCCGGAAAGTTAAAAGTTTTTACCGTCTTCTTTCCGCATGTTCTTTTTGAAGAATGTTTTTTATTTGACATATTTATAAAATACGTACTGAATATTTTAAGTGCTAAAATCTAAGTGAAGCAGGCGAATTGTAAAAAAAAAAAAAAAAAAAATAACATTTGAAACAACACTATGTACTTTAAAAATAACTTGTCAAATAAAAAGCTAAGAAAAGTCCTTCAAGAAAAGCATGCAGGAAAAGAAAGTAAAAATTTTAATTTTCACAGGGGGAATTAAAAAAAATACGGATGTATTCCAAGCTCATAATGTTTAAATTATAGAAGGAAATTTGTGGTTTGACTGATAACAAGGCTTAAGGTGTGCCCATGTAGAGAATTGATCTTTCTCTCTTTCATTTTATTTTCGTCTTTTTTTTAAAGATGCATTTTAGTGTTATCGTGTTGGTATAAGGTGGAAAACTAGATTGAATTTAAAACTAGCCAGTCCAATCAAAAAAGGAGCAGCTTGCAATCCTGGTAAAAAACCGACAAATTTTAACATTTTATAAAATAGGAGAGAAATATTAACTTCTTTCTGAATATTTTTTATTAAAAACAAAACAAGCAAACCTTCGTAAAATTGGTCTTAGTTTGTTAAGATTGGTAAAATCTAGTAACGCAGTAATAAAACAAAGAAAGACAGGAAGGGGGGGGGTTAAATTAATAGAGTACATTGTTATTCAATTCACTCTTATCCATAGCCTTTTTTCTTAAGGGGGCAGAAAACAGTTGCGAAATCCTATGCTTCGGTGTTTATAAAATCTGATGGGTTCCGACTCACATTTAAATATTCACTAAAAATAAAGAAGTACAGGTGCAGCACCTCTCTGAGCTATCAGTGCAAATTAAGCACCGCGCGGAGCTAAAAAGTTGATCAGTAAGAATGTTTTATAAACACGGAAAAAAAGCAGCGACTAAATATTTCATGACCACGAGTAAAAACGGCAGATAAGATTTCAATTAATTCTGACATTCCTCGTCACCGTTTTAAAACCATTCAGCCATTGAGCCTACATTTGCGAGTCCTAAATAGAAGTATGCTCTTATGTGAGCGTCATGCTACGTCACACGCATTTATATGTAGGCGATTTGGTAAGAAAGAACGCGAATGAGTGGCGGTAGGAAGTACACGAAAATATAATTTAGGCTTCGGTATTTCGGAAGCGCTGTTCCGCAGGGTTGCGGTGCACTGTATTTTTGAGCTTCGGTGAATTGCGATCAATATTTAAATAATCACCAAAAGCAAAGAAGTACCTGATGTGATATCCGGTGAGCTCCGGCGAAAATTAAGTACAGCTTAATCATGATAACTTCATTATAAATTATTAATTTTCCTCCACTAAAAAACCGTTTGGGTGTTTTTAGTGACGTAAACTCCGAAGTTTCATAAAATTCAAAGTATCATAACTCGGTGAGTTTTTGATCGTAGGAGAATGGTATTTTTACTGTTGTAGTTGTCAGACCATGGAGTAAAGTTTTCAAAAAATAACTTATAGAACCCCGGGGGGAAGGGGGGGGGGGTCTTATAAAAATTTAAAAAGTGAATCTTTTTGAAAATTAATGGCAGGACTTTTTCATCGATATAATTCTTGCATTATTCATTTCTGAACACTTTTGCAATTTACATCCCCTTAAGTATTTACAAAAAAAAAAAAAAAAAAAATACCGCTTTTTAATGTTTTTGGGATGCCGGATACACTTCACAAATCCCGAATAAGTATAAAAACGGTTGTTTAAAAATAGGAATTTCAAAGGAATTATATTTTTACGAATTAATATATACAACACGCATTTAACTAAGTTATTATTATTATTTTTTTTTTATTGATGCAGATAAGTGGGGTTTTAAAGTACTAGATTATAGGATATGCGATAGAATATGATCGATTCAACAACATCTGCATACGTTCTTGGACTAGGTCAGTGGTTGGTTCCCAATCTTATTTTAGCCACACCCCACATAAGCATTTTTAAAAGCATCAGGCGCTCTCGCGTCCTTGAAACATATGATTCTTATTATTTAAAACGTTAATTGTTATTCACATGGAGAAATCCTTAAAAGAACATTAACCGCTTTGCAACTTATTCGTATTTTAATTTTTATACACCACTTTTTCCGAATAGTAAATTTCATTTTCTTTAACTGCTTAATATCGAATTTTAAAGGATTTTGCCCATCCTTTAAGCCACGTATACGTGTCGCTAATCGCAAAGTTGTGAACAACGTGAATCATTTCAACCTTTATTTAGCTTATTAAAGAGTAAAAATTTTGTCACAAATATATTTTAAAACATAACTCTATAAATTCAACGAAATAATGCTTCTCCCGCTTCACATTTAGATGAGTTTTGTTGTTCTTTGCCAACTCACCTCAGTACTTAATAAAGTGTTGTATGAAAAAAAAAAAAAAAAACTAAACCAGTGCCCAACCCTGTTTTCTTGACACTTGAACCGAGATGCTTTACAACGCACGTCCCGGTCAGGTGGCTAGCCTAACGCGGGATTCTCAGTGTTTAGTTCTCAAGTTAGCTTGGTACTCATTTTATCGACCGCTAACGGATAAAAGGTCGATTAAACCTTCTTCAGCCAGGAGTGGAACTCTCGACCTGTAGCGTCGCAGACAGCCGCACTGACCACTACGCTACTGGGATTCGAAGTGTTATATGATCTGCAGTTTTATTTTCACGAAATTTCTGCTAAGGATTCTAACATTTGGCATTAAATTTGACAGCACTAATACATTTTATAACTGAGTATAATATCTTATTAAGAACATGGGTACTAAATGTGTTTCGATATTAAGAATTCTCTATGAATAACTCAAAACACAAAAAGCATTTCTGGATCACTATCTTTATCAATTTTATGTAGCCATCTTCATTTCGCATCATAACCCGCTCTCTTCAGCAGGTTTTCTTTTTCCCGCTATCGCCAGTTTACCGTCAAATCTGCACCATAGTCATAAGAAATTTACTCTTAACCTATTACCTCATCTAATATCCTTTTGGGTATTTATTAATTTAATACGGTTGGTAGTAACTAGTATACATATTTAAAATATTTTTTGAGGCTCAATTTGCTCAAGACAGTTTCTTTTCCGTAACTTTTTAAGTAATTTGAAGTGTAAAAGTTTCTTCGTGTGACATACTGCGCAGCGAATAGAATTAATAACAAGGCTCATTCAATAAATATTTGAAAAAGTTGAGTAAAATTCTAAAATACGGTCTAAATAAGAATACTTACGCAGAAATATTACATACTATCTAAAAAAAAAAGGGGGGGGGGTGGTGAGAGAGAGAAATGAATTTTTTCCTCTTATTTTTTTATAGTTTTTCCGGTACTTAACTTTTGCACTTCCGAATGAAACAATTCAAAAATTAAATACGAAACTTTTTTTTTCACTTTATTTTTTAAATTTCCATGCACACTTTTTTATTAAAATCTATAACATTACTTTTAAAAAAACATGCAAAGAAAAAAAAGAAAGAAAGAATAAGAAATGTGGCAAGAAAAGATTTAATAGCTTATCTGGAATCCCGCCCCTTGAAAACCAAATGGTCCCAGTGGGGCGTATGTCCCACGGTTGGGCACCACTGGACTTAGCAAGAGTAGTATGACAGTAAAAATTACGACGATTTTTTTTTTTTTTTTTACTCATATGAACTAAATTAATTTTAAAGGAGTTATGGAAGGAGGGAGTTAAAAACCGTACATACGTGTACGCTATTAGATTAATGCAAATTTCTATACTGACAACCCAAAATATCACACGTTTTTTTGCTAAAATAATGGGGATTTTTTGCTTTTTCTAAATAAACCACTGCCGCAGCGAGAGAGATGGAGGCGTGTTTTCGGTGTTAAAACTCCTCCCAGAGCATTTAAAAACTGAGAAGATGCATACAAAGCCCCTTGCGTTAAGGTAAATGTATGACGCGTAAAATGTAAAGAAAATCATAAATAGCCTAAAACTTTCACCATAGAACTGCTTCAAGGCTTCATAAAGAGGGTTTCTATTGCAACAAAAAATTAATTAAAAATTAACAGTAATCTAGTACGTAAGTTATTGCTTTTGTCCTTTTCTCTCTCTTCTTTTTTCTTTCTCTGAAGATTGAATACGAAATTTTTAAACACAAAAATGCTAAATTTATTATGGTTGCGTATGCTTTTTTATCAGTAACAATACAGTAGAACCTCTTTTAACCGAAACTCTCGATTAACCGAAATCCATTTTTAAAGCTTTTTCTTTTTTTTTCTTTTTTTTTACTATCACATTCCTTGTGTGCATAATCCATTTTTGAAGCCTTTTTTTTTTTTTTTTTTTTTTTTTTAAGTACCATATTCCTTGTGTGCAAGCGATCCTTTCCTACTACGAGTGTATATAAATATTTTCGATAACCCTTTCTTAGAGTTCCTTTGAATTTAACTTGAGCTCCCGTAATCTGCGGAGTGGAATGAAGAAAACGAACAAATTAGCAATTCTGAAGCTTTTGATTTGGCATGGCTAGAACAGCAGAAAGACTGTGATACTGGTGAACTAATAATATTTAAAAATTTCGTGATAGAGTTTCAAAGCAAAGGCAATCAAAACTGCGACAAACGAAACATTTTTTTCAAACACTTATGATATGTGTAAAAGTGTACTTAATTTCAAAATTAAAATTCAGGTAATTTATTCTTGTTTCTATATTGCTAACGCTATATTTTTATTGAGTACTTGTTACCATAATAAGAAATATTGCATATATTTCTCCTTAATTTTAAATTTGAAGCATTCTCGATTATCCGAAAATTTCGATTTTCCGAAAGAGGGTCGGTCCCAATTACTTCGGATAATAAGGCTCTACTGTAGTTCAAAAACTTTCCCAGTGGATCCCTTTTGTGCCACTGAATAAATTCATTCAATATGAGGAAATGGGGGGGGGGGATGCCTACTCTAAAATTGAGTAATTAAATAAAAAGACGAAACTCAGTTAATTGAAATTAATATTTAATGTAAAATTGTCATTAACATTAACCTCAGAAAAAAAAAAAATGTATAATAACGAGCTTTAAAAGTGTGAAAATAAACTATTGAACACATTTAGTGTATTCATTTGAGAAATAAAAGTATTTATGCAGTTAAGTTTCATGCATTTTGAGAATATCAAAAGAAAGTCCTTTAATATCGTAAAAAAGTATTCATAATAACATAAATTATTATCGTTGAAAATTGTTTATTATTTGTTTCTGAACTACGTCATTTTCTGGTTTTATTGATGTTCTAAAATTAGCGTTAGTCTAAACATGAGATCCTCGTAAGCAAACAAATATATATTTACTTTATTTCATGAAGTATGAGTTCTTTTTTTGTTGTTGTTCATTGAAAATACAAGGGGAAAAGGAAATTTTCTTATTACATTTTTTTTATTATTAATTCAAACAAGTTTAATGAATGTAAATTAGTTTTAATATCTTTTAAAACTTTGTTTTAAAACTATGTATAAGTTAAATAACTACGAAAAGTACCAATTGTTTTAGAAACTCTGACTTAACCCTTTATGCTCCAAATTATGAATAAAAAAATTGCTCCACCTCAATAATTATCTTCGTTAATGTCTGAAAATATCCAAAAAACTTACATAATAATAATTTGATTTTTGTGTAATTTTTTTTAATTAAAACTGATTTAAGAAATCGATAATTAGAGCTCTTTTTGTAAATTATTCACAAATTTCGAAATTATTAATAAAAAATTGCTCCACCTCAATAATTATCTTCGTTAATGTCTGAAAATATCCAAAACAACTCACAAAATAATAATTTGATATTTGTGTAATTTTTTTAATTAAAACTGATTTAAGAAATCGATAATTACAGCTCTTTTTGTAAATTATTCACAAATTTCGAAATTATGAATAAAAAAATTGCTCCACCTCAATAATTATCTTCTTTAATGTCTGAAAATATCCAAAGCAACTTACAAAATAATAATTTGATTTTTGTGTAATTTTTTTAATTAAAACTGATTTAAGAAATCGATAATTAGAGCTCTTTTTGTAAATTATTCACAAATTTCGAAATTATGAATAAAAAAATTGCCCCACCTCAATAATTATCTTCGTTAATGTCTGAAAATATCCAAAGCAACTTACATAATAATAATTTGATTTTTGTGTAATTTTTCTAATTAAAACTGATTTAAGAAATCGATAATTAGAGCTCTTTTTGTAAATTATTCACAAATTTCCAAATTATGAATAAAAAAATTGCTCCACCTCAATAATTATCTTCGTTAATGTTTGAAAATATCCAAAACAACTTACATAATAATAATTTGATTTTTGTGTAATTTTTTTAATTAAAACTGATTTAAGAAAACGATAATTAGAGCTCTTTTTGTAAATTATTCACAAGAATAATTAGATTAATTAGCAAAAAATACTGTTGTGGAAATCTCACAATTTTTATAAGAACAACCTAAATAAATATTAAAAAGCAGAAAACCAACGCTTAAAAATGCACAAATAATACGTGAAAAGCAGCAAACAGCTGTTTCGAATCTACTAGCGAGATTCCTCTTCAGTGCAAGATAGAGCAGGACACAGCGTGCTAAGAAAAGCAAAGCTGAGCGAAATGAGAGACAGAGACGCACCGGCTTATATACCGACGGGTAGCGGATGGGCCAAAAACAACCAATGAGACGGAAGCAGATGAAACGACTGAGTGGACATGTAGCGACATCTACCGGAGAACGAGAGAAAAAGAAACCAAAAAGAGGAAATTAAATTAATGCTTTCTAAATACTTGGAAAATCGGGAGTACTAGATAAGTCATTGACTAAAGAATGAGAATTTTTAATGATGTGGTAAGCTTTCCAAAAATCAAGGTCAAGGTTAGAAGAACATTTGTGGATAATGATGGCTGAGGAAAAATTGAACCTATGTCGAAAAGACCAACAATGTTGAGCAATAGAAGAACGTTTGACCTGATTTTTAGCGTATGTTAAAAATCAGGAGCTTTTTAATATTCCTGCACAAAGGCTTTAATTGCTATTTTAACCTAAATAAATGTGATCCCATATGTAACTGAGACGTGTTTTGTAGTTGCAAATTTTTAGTATATTTTTTTTATATAGGAGAAAAGCCACACTTGTGTAAATGGTTGAGAAAATAACCGCAATAAAAAATATTTAACTTCGATTGTTTCGCTATAGTTTCCAAACTTTCAATTCAAATCCAGACTCGCACAACTTTTTAGGTGCTTTCGCAGTTATATAAATATGTAGCACCAGTAGTGTAGTCGTAAAAAAACAGGTTATACGTTCTAAGCAGAGGGTATACGCTCAAGGAAGTGGGTATACCCTAGTGTATACTATATACTATAGCTTTCTTGAGAAACAGAGGGTATACGGTGTTCCTTAAAAAAATCCAGAGGATATACGGCGTATACCCTCGAATACTCTCCTGCGTACCACTACATCCACTAATACCACTACATCCCTGCGTAGCACCTATAGTCGTCGTTCAGTCCGGTTGTCTGTCTGTCCGTCCGTCCGCATATACCAGAGCAAAATCTACGCAACCGAATGGTCTCAAATTTTAAATATATAATTGTCGCAAAATGTTGTCGAGTCATTTAAAATTTTATGAAAATCGGATGCTTCATTTTATTATAGGAACAGTTGAAAGTTTTCCCTTACATTACGGCCAATGGGAAAAAAATATTTCGAATGCATTTTAATGATGTTACAGCCTTTCGAACAGAATGTAATTGATATGCACTAATGAAGTGCAGTAAAATATACATTCAGTACAATATGCAGTGCAAAAAATATTTATAAAACTATTTATAGTACGAACGCACCTCACTTGCCACGTTTGACGTGCAATTTCCAACTTGTTAAAGAAGCTGTTGCTTGCAATTATTCTTGTGAGTCATTCTTTTCGGAAAGGAAAAATATGGAAAACTCAAGTAGGAACCTCTTGTCCGATGAAACCAGTTCATCTTGCATTCTTAAAAATATTAAATACGAAGCTATTTACAATGATTTGGCATCCAAAATTCAACTAGAGAATTAATATAGGGTAAGGGAGTACACAGTGAGACATGGTTCACAGTGAGGCAGCAGCCACTTTGAAATATAGTTGTAGCTTTTTTTTTCAAGCGGGGACACACACATAACGACCTCATCTTATGCAATACGTGGATGTAGTTGCGGCACTTCAGTTACTCGTCCGACAAAATAGTAAATAATTTCTTATTTTATAGTGCCTAAAGTTACATAAACGTCTATTTTAGAGTTTATTTCCTTCAATATGACATATATTTACTTAACCAAACCTAGCTATATCTAATAATAGACCATTTCGGCAAAACGACATAAACTTTTGAAAGCGATGAAATTGGTGTAACAGATGTAACATCTATTTTGTTACAACGTAACGAAAGTATACAGTGAGACACACAGTTGTGGTACACAGTGAGACGTGTCTTATTGTGTACCTACTATGTGGTTCTGATGTTAAAAAAGTTATTTATTGACAAAAGAAGGTTTTTTTCTCTCTCTCTCTCTTTCTCTGTGTGTGTGGACGTGCGATGGCTAGGGGAATTAACTAAACGTAAGAGGCTGAAAATTTGCATGAAGGTAGCCTACGGTCTGCCATTGTCCACCCGAGGCTCGTATTTTTAATATTTTGAAAATCTAGAAATATTAATTAGAAATCATAAACTGCAAAAAATTATTGATAGAGTGTAAAAATGTATCATTTATCAAAATATATACATTGTCTCACTGTGTACTACTTGTGGCACACACTGAGACAATTTTCGATTCTCCGTTATGCTGCTTCTGTGCTTTTATAAATATCTTTTTTAAAACCATTTATTCATTAATGTGTAGCGCATTTGTGTAGCTTAAAGATGTAGCAAAAATTTTTTTCAAAAGAATAAAAACCGTCGCCATTTGTTAAGTAATAATAATTTTCCTCTCACTGTGTGCTACCCTCCATTATATATTTTTAAATATTTTTTGGCGTATAACATCGAACGTTACCCATATTCTTTTACTCCCCGAAAATAAAATTTTAAGTAATTCTGATTTATTCTTATTTAATTCATGAAATATTTGTTGTGGGCACATCATGGTCATCACGGTCATCATGGTCATCAAACATTTTTTGGAAAAAAATTGGCACGCGAATGTGAAAAAGTTCGCTGTCCCTGTACTAGGTGTTTCACTGGACAACCGTACTACATGGGGTTCGTAAGCTCTTGAGCTTATGAGTGTACCATTTTTTCCAAATAGTAGTATTGGCCTTATTTAATTTAAGAAATTCTGCGATTAAATAAGACTATTCCGAAATTCTGGCAATAAAATTCAAAGCCTGTGTAATGACCACACAGTGAAACACCCAGTGAGTAGTCAGAATTGAAGAGGCTATATAAAAAAATTAAATATTTAAGATATTTTAATACTCTATTTCTATTATGTTATGATAATTTAATATTTTTAAAGAATTTTGAGACTTTGTTCGACCAAAATACTATAGTGGATAGAGGTATCAAAGTGGCAATAAATGTGTCCAAAGTTTGAGTGAGTTGAAAGAGCTAGTGTGGGCGGTGCTTCAATATCAACCTGGCTAATAAATTTCGTGGATTTTAAATTCAAAAATCTTGCTTCTGTTGCTAATCCCGACGATAATGTATCTGTAGAACAAACACCAACTAATGATAATCTAGACCAAAATTCTGGTAATTCTAAGTCGAATCAACCTTTTTATATTGAATTCAATGAGAACGAAGTTAATAAGGAAAAACCACTTATACTCAAAGGCGAACGCCTTGTGGATATAAAAACAAAGGAGATTTGAAGGAAACGCAATGTTGCTGATACACCAGTGCAATATATATATATATATATATTCATTACATCCTAAAGAACAACCTCCAAGAAAGTCTGTATTAGGTGTCGTTCTTGCTATCCTGATAATAATATAATAATTGAAAGTCTGCAAAGTTATGGATTTACATTCAATAGGGTTGCGATATTTAAAAAAAAAAAAAGAATCCCATGCCACTCTACATGATCAACATCCTTTCACGCTCTAACTTCGAAGGAATTTATAATATTAGATAAATCCAATATATTTCAGCAACTATTGAAGCATTTAACCTGTTCACTACTGAATATTAATGCAGTATTATTAATAATTACTGAATTATTTCTTCTCCCATTTGACTTCAGAGCAAGATTTTAATTTTATTTGCATTAGTTCGAATCTTAGACTTCGAAACATATCATTCTGATATCGAAATTGTAATTATGTTCGAGTACCATTAATAAAATTGGACAAAAAGGAGGTCCCCGTTTGGGGACCCAGAGAGCGAAGAGGTTATGAGCAGCCAAACTGTAAAACAATGTTATAGATGTCAGGGGTTCGGACACGCCTCGGAAGTGTGCAATTTTTCACCTAAGTGCATGAACTGGGCGGAAAAACATTTCAGAAAAGATTGTCCTACAGAGGGTCGTATAACACCCAAATGTCCTAGTTGTGGGTTTGTCGGTTATCCTGCCACTTAGCGGGGCTGCATTAAAAAACCTTTTCGGATTGATGACAAAATTTTTCTTCTCTGTTTTCCATTAAACTTAACTTTTCTTTTCCCTTCTGTTTATTACTTTTATATGAAAAATAAAATTGTGTTAGTCTGCTCTAGTAGCATATTCTATTTATTATATTAAAATGTATGGTCCCTGAAAACAGTTTTTTAATGAGATGGGTTCGATCTTATGTAATATTTCGTCTGTCCTTTCGAAACTAAAGGAATTTTTTTTCCTTTTTTTGTATATTTTTCCCTTTTTTTTTTGTATATTTTTTTCCTTCTTTTTTGTATTTGGAATTGTTAAAATACTTAAGAAATTTTATAATTTTCTATTCTATTATTCAAATATTGTTAATTTTTTTCTTTTTTCCTGTAGTTTTTAATTACATTTAAACATTATATACTTTTATTGACTCCCTAATGCCTTTCCAAGTCAAACTACCTCTCTAGTTACTACCTCTCTACTTCTAAAATTACCAGTCAAACTACCTCTCTAGTCTCTAACTAGTTGCTCCGAAACTAGGGAATCCAAAAAACAGGTGCATTGTTTCTTGACGATTTTGGCACCCATGTTTGTGACTTGGTTGAAAGGTTCGAAAAACTGTGTTTTCCCGAATGTGCTGGTGATACCGTGTGATAATTTCGAAATGGCAAGATATTTTTCCGATAGACGCTCCATACGCATTCAAGAGTGTTAGAAAATTAGTTCAGCTTTTCATTTCAGAGTGATGAAAATGTGATGAAAATGTGATGATGCTTATCAGAAGTATTGAAAACCCTTTAAGCGTTCTAACAGTGCTTTTCTACTACTAAATGTTTCAATTCAAAGGCTGGTTTAACACAAAATTGATATTAAAGTTAATTTTTTTAAGTTTATAAGATAAATAAAGAAGCAAGGTTATCAAATACAAATTCCCATACAAATACTTTTAATAGCTATAATTTTATGAATCGTTAAACATACATGAAAATTCTGCAGGACGCTAAAAGGGTTTAAATTTCTGTGTTTGGATACTTGTTCCTGAAATACTGTTCTATTATGCTGTGATTACTTCTGCGATAGTATTATCTATTTCTGTGCATTCCCGTTCTTTCTGAAATTTTCAAAATCCTAGTATTCTTGGGTTCTCGAGTTGTATTTATATTTTTCAGCTTTCACTATTTTGCAGCGAAAGAGTGTTTTACCTTATTATTTTCTCTGCAAGGGAAAAAACAGAATACTTGCAAATTCTTCTTATATAAAAAAAGAACTAAACTGAAAAATAAAAATCGAAAATAAATGAAACATTATTGCATTTAACTAAGTCGGTAATCTAAATAATCGATCACTGTAAAAGCTTTAAGCTATATAAATAAATTATAAAGGCATTATTATGTATTATGAATGTATAGCTATATAATTATAAGCTATAAAAAGCCATATACGTACAATATACCTGCCACTAATGAAATCACTGATTAACGAAATCTGCTAATTATCAAAATCTTCTTATCATTATAAATAAGCAAGCCGATATTACCAGGGGAATTTTCTTGAATAAATATTGTGTCATCCTAAAGATGTGATCAAAATTCTCGGTATTCTTGCGTTTTCGGATTCCATTTCTTTTCCTAGCATTCATTATTTTGCAGCGAAAGAGTATTTCACCTTATTATTTTCTTTGTAAAGAAAAGAAAGAACAATTTAGAAGGCTTGCAAATTGCTATAATAAAAAAACAACAAAACTGAAAAAAAAGGAAAATAAATTAAATGTTATCGCAATTAACTAAGTCGTTAATCACAATAAGGGCATCATAGTAAAAACAATAAACTATATAAATAACTTATACAGCTGTTATTATTTATTATAACCTTTATAGCTATATACATATAAACTATAAAACTAGTATATATCATACCTACCACTAATAAAATCATTGATTAACTAAATCTGCTATACTTATCAAAATGTGTTTCTCATTCTAAATAAGGCAATAGGATATTGCCAAGGGTGCCATATCAGAACTTTTTTGGTGTAGTAGTGGGGAGAAAGTTTTTTATTTTTTTATTTTTTTGTGCTTATTTGAGAAGCAAATAATTGAGATGTATTTTCACATCATATATTTTTAAAATTAGCCAAAATACTCATTGTTGATAAGTGTATTTCACTTTTGATAATATTGCAATACTAAGGCTTTAGCAAATATTTATTGCTTGTAGAACTGCGGCATTCTAAGCAAGATCAATATTTACTAATACACTATATGGCCAAAGGTGACCGGCCACTTGTGATTTTTGACGTTTTCTTAAATATCTAAAAAATTCATGAGGAATTATCCTGAAACTCCAGGTGTGTAAACAGAATAGTACAGGTCATATATTTCCGTGAATATTTTATTCCAGAAACCCCCATAGGGGACCGTCAACAAATTGAAAAAGAGCGAATATTTTTGGACAACTCAATAAAAACTAATGTAGCAAAAGCGTCAAACTATAGATTATGATTAAGTGCCTTATTGTAATAAATTGTGTTAATTTTTATGAGAATAGCATGTATATTCGTAGATAAAATAAAGTTTTTATAAAAAGAGTCCCAAATTTTGCCAAGTTTTTGCTTATAATTTGTAGAATCCTTAGTATAAAAAAAAGTTCTTTTCAGAAAATATGACAAATAACATTGTACATAATACCCCCTGAAATCAGAATGAAAAAATAATAAAAAATTTATGTAAAATGAGCAGTTTTAATAAAAAATGATTCACTGCGCATACTCGAATGTAAACAAAATATAATGCGCATAATGTGTTAGCTAAATGTATAGAGCAACTTTTGTTAAAATCTCAAAAACATAGCTTGAAAATTCTGAAAATTAGCACTGATAGAATAAGCTCAAAATCCGTTGTTTCCAAAATGAAGCAAAGAGATGAGGGGTTTTATCCATATATCCATTGATTAGTGCCAGTATAGCATGTCCCCACCAGTGGCCTAGAGGTTCTGTTCTCGAAGCGGGTAGACGGGAGGTGCTGGGTTCGAACCCAATCGCTCCCGTCGGCCTAATCGTTCGGAGTTTTTGTGGTTTTCTTCGAACCTTGGGTTTCCAAGCGTAAATACGGGTTAGGTTCCCTTAGAAAGACCCCCACGGCAGGCACTTCCCCCCTTAGGGCCTATATCCCTCGTGTTGATAATTAGCCGTCATAAACACAAGCAAACAAGCTAGCCAGTATAGCATACACAATATTGCACGTACTACTGTATTTTGATACAGCACCTCATCTTTTTGCTTCCTTTTTGGAATTACTGATTTTGAGCTTATTCTATAAATGATAATTTTCAAGCTATATTTTTGAGATTTTCACAAAAGTTGCTCACATTATGCTAATTATATTTTGTTTACATTCGGGCATGCGCAGTGAATCATTATTTACCAAAACTGCTCATTTTCCATGCAATTTTTATTATTTTTTCATTCTGATTGCAGGGTATTGTGTACAATGTTATTTGTCATATTTTCTTAAAAGAACTTTTTTATATTTAGAACTCTAGAAATTATAAGCAAAAACTTGGCAAAATTTGGGACTCTTTTTATAAAAACTTTATTTTATCTACGAGTATACATACTATTCTCACAAAAATGAACACAATTTATTACAATAAGGCATTTAATCATAATCTACAGTTTGAACGCTTTTGCTACATTAGTTTTTACAGGGTTGTCCAAAAGATATTCGTTCTTTTTCAATTTGTTGACGGCCCCCTATGAGGTTTCAGGAAAAAAAATCTTCACGGAAATATATGACATGTTTTATTCTGTTTACACACCTGGAGTTTCAGGATAATTCCTCATGTATCTTTAGAGATATTTAAGAAAAGTCAAAAATCGCAAGTGACCGGTCACCTTTGGCCATATAGGGAAAATGTAAGCAATGTAGTATGATTTATTTTACTAAGGAAATGCATTTAAGCACGCTCAATGTGTCCATTATATCTAACAATGTATGTATAGGCTTGTGAGTCCATGTGTTATGCTGCCGAAGCTGGAAACAGTGAGCACACTTAATTTGTTTTTCTAATAAATGTAAATTGTACCTTGCTTGCATGTGGTAATTTCATTGGTAAATATGCATCTGCCTTACAAGAAATACTGAATTTACGCCGTCTAGTATTTATTTATTTTTTGGTGAATAATTAAATAGTAGTCGGAACCCACTGGAGCTCCTAAATACTACGTAATGAATATCCTTCGAATATGATTCATTACAAAACAGGTTGCTTTGTGTTCGTTCAAGAAATATTAGAACAGATTATAAGGAGTTTATCATAAAGTTCTTAATTCGAATTTTTGGACTATTGCAGAATCATCTGAGATTACATAGGTAAATGATGAAATTATTCAACTATGGAAAGGTTTCCTATATGAGGCATTCTGACAAAATTTTACCTTTCAGGAATAAAAATCTGGTGAAATTAAACTTTAAAAAAAAATAACATTTAAACTTATAGACGTATGCCTTAATGATTCAAAATAAAGAAAAAATGATCAGCAGCGACGATTGTTTTATTTAACTGAAGTTTAAGTGAAACTTGCGAGTTTAATTTTTATTACCATTTCACCTCTCTAACTTTTTATTTTCTTCTAAATTTTTACTTACAGTGAATGTCCATAGTACCCACAGAACATTCAAATAAGAAATAATAACAATGTAGTACTTTTAGTACAAAAATTTGGTATAACATTGTCTTAAAGGATTGTTAAAGAACAGACGGTAAGGAAAAAAAGGGGACGGTAGGGGAAAAAAAGGGATGGTAAGGAAAAAAAGGGACGGTAAGTATGGGACGGTAAGAAAAATTACCACCTAATTTTAGGCAAATCATGTTAAGACTAAGTGATAGCCACAATGTTCATTGATTTTTAGCAACAGTTGTTTACATTGGATTAAATTAAAAAAAAATTAATTTACCTCGAAAAGTGCAGGAATAAACTTTGGGGACGGTAAGACGACCATTAAAGCCACAATGCTTGAAATTGATATTCAAATGCTGATTTAAATTCCGCAGTAAATTTCCTGTCAAAGAATTTTAGCCATTCTTTCTCTAGCATACTTCTGCTTGAGAAAAAGGTTGAAACAAATTCTGTGGCTGCATCTGAAGTGAATTTCTGTATCATTTTAGCGAGATGGATGGTAAGGAATCTAAAATCCAGGGACAGAGTTAAAAAAATAATAACAACCGTAAAAATGTGCGCTGGTTAATTTTTTGCTACATATTTATATAAAACAATAGTCCCAATTTCGGAAAAAAATTACATCGAATTACTTTTATTGAAACAATTTTATACAGACGGCTCTAAACTTAAAAAATCAGCATCGGGGACACGGGACGGTAAGGAATTTCGTGGTATATTTGGACCCCCAACATCGTCAAAACTTATTTATCTCGTTAATATTATTATATAGTCATCCAATGGGATGATTTCTAGTATAAGAAATAAAAAAAAAACACAAGAATATGTACTAAAATAAAAATTGAAAATTCAGGGACTTAAAAGTCAAAATTATGCAAGAATGCCTCATATATGAACGAACAGTTTTACAGGAATTTTGAATTATTAAGTAATCTTGTGGAAAAGAAAGGAAAAGTGAACTGAAAAAAAAAATGGTTCCAATAATTAATTGTACCCCTGTGTCAAGTGCCGAATGTAAACGAGGATTTTCAACTATGAACTAATTTGTACTTCACATCCTGCTTCGCGTCACATCAAAACATAATCAAATTTAATGTTTATTAGACTAGTTTGACCTTCTATTAAGAAATTTGAGTCAAAGTCATATGACCGTTCATCGATAGCAAATAATTTATATATACACATGTAATCTCATTAAATTAAAGCAAATTTCTTTCATTATCTTTTATTATATTATATATTAGTTACATGTATCTCACGCAATAACTATCGCTCCATTATCCCCTTCAATTCTTTCTCATCCACAATGAATTCCCAATCGTCTGAGCTCTGCTCTAGTTTATCTGCTCGTATATTTCTGAATTCAATAATTGCTGCAACTTTAAAACTAACAAGTTAATTGCAGTATACGTACAAATATCTACATGCAGCATTTCACTGTTTAAAAACAGTTTGCAGCAGAAGCCATGTTCTTCGAATAACTTCAACATTCAACTGACTCAAAACTCATCAGAACATTATGTATTCAGCGGGAAAATAAGGGGACAACAGGCAGCGAATAGATTGCGCCATCTATAGGCACATATATTCATAGACAGTTAAACATTCAGTCCTCTGATGAATAATATTCATACAAATAACAGATTTTCATAAAATATACACAGTAGTTCAATTAACAAGAAACTAACAAAATTGAAATCAAATTGAAATAACAAACATTTAACTCACGTCAAATGACATGAAAATTTTAAACTTACCACTACAGTATATTTCTGTTCTTACTTACAATTTTCATCTTTATTTTTGTTTCTAATCTATATTTTTGTTTCTAATCTAAATCTTTAAATTTATTTTAATGTCTGTAATGTAAAATATCAACTATAATAATCAAAAGAAGAATAATTAGTAAATAAATAACAGTTCAACTTTCTTATTCAACACTTCATTTTCAATAGGTAATACAGAAATCTTTGTAATTGGTCCCTTAAGTTCCCCATTTAAAAATTTAGTTTCACCACACGAATTTTACCGTCAGTACCAGGATAATCATATATGACTCGTTCAAGTTTTCATTAAAGATGAGGTAAATTATCTTCCTTTATTATTACTAAGTCATTAACCTTTGTGTCTCTTTTCGGAGTTTTCCACTTGTATCGTTGTTGTAATCGACACAGATATTGCTTTGATCAACATTTCCATAATGATTGATACAATTGTTGAGTTAGTTGCCATCTTTTTAGAGTAGTTATTTTATGATTTGTTAAATCTGATTCTGGCAAAACTGTTAAAGGAGTGCCAACCGAAAGAATGTTCGGGAGTTAGAGCGCTGATGTCATTTGAATCCTCTGAAATAGAAGTTATTGTCTTTGAGTTTAAGCACGCTTCTGCTAGACAAAGTAAATAAAAAAAAAAGGTTAAAACCTGCTTCCGTACAGTTTTTCGTAGATGTTGTTTCAAAGATTTTACCGCTGCCACCCAAAGGCCACCGTGATGAGGAGCTCACGAGGATTAACTCTTCAATGTATGTTTTCGGATAAAATCCAGTTATTTAGTTTGGCGTTATACTGGGCACAAATTATTTTTCTTAGAATTTTATCGGCAACCGCAAAATTGGTATCGTAACAGCTTTTCTTTCTTGAGGTAGCCCTCTTCTAGATGAGAATCTTTACAATGCAGGCAAGAATGTCTCACAAGCCATAAAAACGAAAACACACACATGCTGTATTCACGAGCACTAAATCACTAAATTTTCTGTTTGCTCCCTCAACGATATTCTCACTCCTTACTTGATTTTTTGCCACTAAGTTCTATTTTTTATTAACCATAAATTCTCATTTTCTATCCTTTGTTGCAATTTAATTCTTTAGCAGAAAATCCTCGAGTTATCAAATCAGCGAGATTACTCTTAGTCTTAGCATCCCAATATTTCCAGTTTTGAGGATTTGTTAATCCCTGTATTTCCGAGAGACGATTACAAACAAATTGTATCCACCTTGACGATAGTCCTTTAATGCAATAGAGAAAAATTGGTGTATTTGTCCAATAAATGACACGTGTATTAGACTAACTTTTAGCACAATTATTCATTAGTAAATAAATCATAACAGTATTAAATTTCCAAATGGGCGAAAAAAATCCGGCCATTATTAGAACCAGCGATGTTTTGTCTGAAGCCGCCAATGCTCTACCAACTGAGCCATCCCGGACGAATTCACACAGCTAACCTTTAACGATCACAGCATCTGGTCTGATATCTGAATCAGCTCAACTGTTATGAGCTGATTTAGTTATGATTTACCAATTGAATAATTGTGTTAAAAATTAATCTAATATAATTACGCAAGCAGCGTTTACTGCAGTTCCAAAACAAATCTGTGATTTATTCTGTTGAGCTGATTTAGATATCAGACTAGATGCTGTGATCGTTAAAGGTTGGCTGGGTGAATTAATCCTCCAGATTCGTCCGGGATGGCTCAGTTGGTTGAGCATTGGTGGCTTCAGTCAAGACATTCCTGGTTTGAATGCTGGCCCGGACTTTTTTCACCCATTCTGAAATTTACAACTGTTATAAATGACACTTGGAACAGAAAACATATCTTGCAGATATTTTGACATCCAAGCTTCAATTAAAGCACCTAATAATTCTTTGGAAGGGTTATTTTCCTTAAAGGTGCAAGTCTTGTCTTGGAAGTGATGAAAGTAGCATTTGTTTTATTTTTCTAGTTCACATATCTAAAAAAAGTGACAGCGCCATTGACGCCATGGAAAATTCAGTCAAATGATTTACCTCAGAACACCATTCGTGCCATTTTTGTTTTATTTCGTTGTCAAATATTTAATCCCAGTCTAAACTCTCTACCCATAATTCCAGTACCAAGCATTTATTCTAATTGTAAAGGGAGTAAAAAATCCAACAGGATTGAATTACGTAGTAGCATAACTTAACACGCAGCTTTTTGTATCACTACCATTATTTAATGCCTCTAACAAAATATTAATTTCAAGTCCTAAATCATCAGTGTATATATCCCAGTTTATTTAAAATTTTTTGAGCCTTCCTCTTTCCCTAATAATATATTGTTTTCCTTCCAATTTTCTCTTACCACTTCTGAATTAGTTCGTAATTTCCTAAAAATCACAATAGCTGCTTTCAAAATGATTACCGCAGTTATGGAAAGTTTAAAAGCATCTTCAATTGAATTAGTTTCAGAAAGCAAATCATTTACATATAAGGCGGCGTTAAATATTTTAAATGCATCAAAAAAAAATTATTCATGTGATGCTTAATAACGTAAGCAAAACTATATGGAGAACATTTAATTCCAAAACCTACACGTGTCATTCCAAACCATTTTAAATTTTCATCAATGGTAACCGAAGAAAATAAAAACCTTAAGCATTCTCTATCTACGTTATTTATTCCAACTTTTAAGAATGCTTTTTCAATATCGGAAATAAATGCAATTTTCTTTTCTCTAAATTTCAAAATTATATCTAGTACATCAGGATTCAAATTCAACCCATTTATCAAACAGTCATTCAGAGATAATTTATTTTTACCATTAGAAAAGGCATCATACACGATTCTTATCTTAGTAGATTACATCACGAATTACTAGATGATATGATACAAATTATCAATTCTTATCAATAATTTAGAATTTACATTCTTCAATAATATTTTTAATTAATTGGTCGATACTAATATTTCTTCGCAATGCTCAAACAACCAAACATTTTGTTTAAACCTTTTATTTAACCTATTTAAGCGTTGTTTAGCAATTTCATAATTAGTATATACATTTTCTGGCTCCTTTTCTCAGAGTAATCTGGTTTCATATGCTTATCTTTAAACAAAATATTGTTTTCAAATTACTTTATCACACTATTTTTCGTTTCATTAGTTACATTATCATTTTGCTTTATTCCTAACACATCAAGTTCCAAATTGCTATACTATCACTTAATATGTCTTTATTTTAATCAATTATCACCTTATTTACACTAACATAAGAATTAAATTTTAAAGTTGCTTGATATTGTAGAGTTGTCCCAAATAAAGTCGAATGAGCCACCAATGTTTTTCTTCAAATGCCGAATATTTCCCGTTACTACACTGGTGTCCAAAATTAAGGACCAATGACAAAATGCTAATTTTCAAGTACGCGAATACTCAAAAGGAAATAATATAATTCGAATAATTATAATCTCTACGGCACAGCTAGTCCATATAACATCTCATTCATGTCACACATGTTCACAAGTGTCACAGTCACTACGATGAAGCAAAACAATAAGAAATTTCATACATCTCATTATGAGTCTCAAATTATCACTATATATGACTCCACTGAAACGTCACTGTGACTGCTTCTTTCTGACGAGTCACCATGTGACTTTACAATGTAGTTGCATTGTGACTCTCGTTTGGCTGTCATCTCTAGACTCAATTTCAAAGTCATCGTGAACGCTGCATTGAGATAAGTTACCAAATAATGTCACATTAAAGTCACATGATAACTTTCAGGTGACAGAGAGGTTATTGTGACGTCACCATTGTGCTCTTTTGTGAAAAGTCACCATGTGACTATACTGTGATATTATTTGGTGACTTATCATAATGCAACGCACATGATGATTTCGAAATTGAGTCTAAAAATGACAGTGACATGAGAGTCACAATGTAACTACATTGCCAAGTCACCTACGGACTCGTCACAAAGCAGTAGTCACATTGACGTCTCAGTGGAGTCCCATATAGTGATCATTTGAAACTCATAATGAGATGTGTAGAATTTCCTATTTTTTGTTTCACCGTAGTGACTGTGACACTTGTGATCATGTGTGACATGACTGAGATGCTATATGGACTAGCTGTGCTGTAGAGATAGTAATTATTTGAATTATATTATTTCCTTTTGAGTATTCGCTTACTTACAAATTAGCATTTTGTGACTTGTCCTTAATTTTGGACACCAGTGTATTTCCCAGTAACTATCCACACATACTATAGAATATCTATAGGCATTTCATTATTGTCTGAATGTCAAAGTAACAATCTTTTCGCTTCATTTATGTTTTTATCCACCACGTCGGCTCCTGTAATTTTATTTACCACCAGTGCATTAACAGTAGCTTTCGCATTTTGATTGCGCGGATTTAGCAAACTGACACAATTATATTTGCCTGTAATAGACATTTCTTTACCGAAAGCGTGAATTTGCAATTTTTTTTATTCCGATAACAGGAAGTTTTAATTTATCAACTAAACCTTTACTTGTAAATAATCTATATATGAGAAGCTCCATCAATTAAAATTAGAAACACTTTATCTTTAAATTCTGAAGAAATCACAGCAGTGCAAGTTTACAGAAAAGTAGTTGAGTTATTATTGAAATTGTTTGCACTGCATGTTGAAACAGTCGTAGATATCACTTCATTTGCAATCGTACGCATAATTTTATGCACTTTTCAATGGTACAATAAAGAAAATGGCACAAACATCGCTATTACAGCGCCCCCCTTCCGGCAGATTTTTTTCAAATTCAAGGAGGATTGCTTTCCAAAGCCAGAAACATGCACAAAAAATTTGGTTCAATTCTATGCATAATTTCATACAGTTTTAGATGGTGCAATAATGTAAATGGCACAGAAATCGCTACTACAGCGCCCCCTTCTTGTGGCATTTTTCCAAATTCAGGGAGGAACTTCACGCCATGACCAAAAACAAACACAAAAAATTTGGTTCAATTCTTTGCATAACTTCATACACTTTTCGATGGTAGAATATTAAAAATGGCACAAAAATCGCAAAAATTCGCTATTATAGCGCTCCCTACCGACGATTATTTTCCAAATTAAGGAAGGACCTGCTTGCCATAGCCAAGAACTTAAAACCTTTTTTTGGTTCAATTCTATGCATAACTTCATGCACTTTTCGATGGTACAATATTCAAAATCGCACATAAATCGCTATTACAGCGCCCCCTACTGGCGAATTTTTACCAAATTCAGGGAGGACCTGCTTGCCACAGCCAAAAACTTAAAATAAAAATTTGGTTCAAGTCCATGCATAAATTCATACACTTTTCGATGATGCAATAATGCAAATGGCACAGAAATCGCTACTACAGCGCCCCCTTCTGGTGGAATTTTTCAAAATTCAGGGAGGAACTTCATGCCATGATCAAAAACAAACACAAAAAAATTGGTTTAATTCTATGCATAACTTCATACACTTTTCGATGGTACAATATTAAAAATGGCGCAAAAATCGCAAAAAAATCGCTCTGTTATAGCTAGGTTCAATTCTATGCATAACTTCATTCACTTTTCGATGGTGCAATATTCAAAATCGCGCAAAAATTGCTGTTACAGGGCTCCCTATCGGTGTATATTTTCCAAATTCAGGGAAGACTTGCTTGCCATAGCCAAAAACTTTAAATAAAAATTTGGTTCAATTCTATGCATAACTTCATACACTTTTCGATGGTACAATATTCAAAATCGCACAAAAATCGCTATTACAGTGCCCCCTACCGGCGAATTTTTTCCAAATTCAGAGAAGACCTGCTTGCCATAGCCAAAAACTTAAAATATTTTTTTTTCAATTCTATGCATAACTTCATACACTTTTTGATGGTACAATGGCGACAGACACATGGACAGACGGACGGACGGACACAGACATTTTCTACAAACATGTTTTTGGGATCTCTGACCCCTAAAACGTGTAAATCCGCCGAAAACCGGATGTCGAAAAAAATTTCGATTACAATACTTTCTTCTATTAAAGATAGAAGAAAGTAAAAATAGAGCCAATTGCTCGGGTCTTCAAGAAATTAATTATACTTAATTTAAGAAGATTAATATTAATTTTATATGATATACTTCGCACCTATCAACTTTCGGAATTTACACTTTCGTTTTCAATATAATTTTTTTCTGATTTGGTTTTCAGTTAAACATAATTTACAGCTTATTATTTTATCTTGATATTCTTGAACTGTAAAAACTTCGTTTTCCAGCTCATCTCTTTTACTAAGCCTTACAACCTCCCTATCCTATATTTTTTAAAGTTCGCATTTTATTCTCGATTGCTCCAATAATACTCTTAAATTAGGTATAATAGTTTCCTGAACCTCTTCAATTAAAGTTATTTCTATTTTAGATATTAACTTTGTCGTTAAATTACATGTCATCGCATGTAACTTCTTAGTTTTATTAAAACCATTCATTTTAACAAATATATTTTCCCTATTATTTTCTAAAATTAAATTTCAATTAAAAGTATCTTCATCAACTCAAATCAAAAGTTCTAACCTATGCAATCTGTTTACTGGTATTCCTACATTTCTTATTCAATCTATCTTAAGACTACAAAAATACTACTTTTTTATTAAAAAAAAATCTTCATTTATTCATATCAAATTGCATGCATATGAAGGTAAACTTACCTCCATTCAATTTTCAATCAATCCATTTTGAATCTTCTCAACGCCTATTAAAATCCTCTAGTTTTTCAACTAATACATCTACTTCTTTTATCCTTGGAAATTCCTCAATAACACGTTCCCTACTTTCTGACGGTATTTTTCGCTTAATTTGATTTGTCACTAATAATTAATTCATTAAAAGTTGTTACATTCAGTCCCCGTACCCATTCATTAAAGTACGTTCTTAACTGAAAATCAAAATCGCGCCAATTATCTGTTGGCTCATTTTTATGAGTTATGGAACTCTATCTAAACTTTTCCGGCGACATTTTGGAACTTTTCAACAATGAATATTTTATATATTTGTAATTATTTATCTCCGGTTCATTTTCTGTTTAATTAGGCTAGATATTTCTAACGGTAATAAACTTAAAAGATACGATACCCATTCATCTTTGTCTATTTTCATTTGAGATACTTGTCTCTCGTATAATGTTTAAAAACATACAGATATCACCATTTTCATTGTCATAACGATTAAGTAATTTCAACAGATCAAAATTTTTACCTGTTCCCGTCCTTGGAGCTGGTATTTCTACATCCTTCTGAGAGTCTATCTC
The DNA here is from genome assembly GCA_963932465.1 of Maratus speciosus. NCBI lineage: Eukaryota > Metazoa > Arthropoda > Arachnida > Araneae > Salticidae > Maratus > Maratus speciosus. Next base: position 259,335,724 of record OZ010788.1, read on the forward strand.
GGCTTGCACTGTCAATTTCTTCAGTTCAAATTCCCTCTATTTTTTTCTATCCTCGATTTCTAACATCAATTTCTTCTTCTCTACCTCTATTTGCTGTCTTCTTTCTTCTCTTCTCGCTTCTGCTTCAAATTGTAATTTTTTTTTCTTACAACGCTATTTTTTTATCCTTTTTCTCCTTCTCCACTTTCATATCAAGTTCTAACTTTCTTTCTTCCGGTTCTCTTTGCTAACCGAAGATATTACTTCAAGAAGGTCTTTTATAAAGTCAAATTATTCCCAAATTTTTATTACTTCAATTGATGATGGGATAGTTATTTTCTCTGGCATGCTCACTCCTCACATAGCTCAATCAAATCGCTTCATCGCGCTTTGTTCAAAATCGACAAAATGATGTGATTTTTCGGTACTTTTCGGTTAGCCGGGCTCCAGTATTATATATACACATATATATAAACATATTTATATACATATGCGTACATATATATGTGCATACACACAGACACACACATATATATACATATGTATATATATATTTGTATATGTATATAAATATGTCTATATATATATGTATGTATATATGATATTGGCGCCCGGCTAACCGAAAAGTACCGATTTTTCTACCTTACAGATATTTTGTAATTTACAGCTTTCCTTCAAGTGGGTTCAAAATACAAACCCAGTACAAAATAATTTTTATTGAGATACCGTTTCAAAACTATTTCTTCAGTTTAATCACTACTTCAGCACTAATAGTTTCACTTTTTATGCAATTCTAAGTTCTTATTTCTACCAATTCAAAGAATCTTTTTATTCAGATCCCGGCATCGAGCCCCCAAAATTTGTAGGATTTAATAATTTACTTACTTAAATATTCATTTAGCTTATAGCTACAAGTAAATTTACCTATCAGCTTTTCAATTATATACGACATTTATTATTCACAAGAACAAATATTGATCATGGCAATTCGATAACGTTAATAATATAATACGCAATGTGCACATTAGTAAACATAAATACAAGAAATCACCTAGAATTCTTACTTAAGCCTTTCATTCAGCCATTGACAGACTTCCAACCTTCATGTTGATATAAAATCAGTGGAACTCCAAGGAACTCTGTTGGTATTTTTATTTTCAAGTCTTTTCAACACGAGAATATTGTTTCATATCTTGAGCTTCCTTCACGTCCCTTCTGTTATGCTTCTTATTTCAATCTAGTCACCCTTACCGACCAGTTTGGTCTCCTTTAAATCTATGCTAAGCATTGTATCATTTAACTTTTATTCATAATTTAATTTACTTGCTCTATCCTTCGCCAAATCGGAAGATTCTGATATAGAAATCATGGACTCGGTATTTTTATGTTAGCCAAGTGCAGGTGATAAATCGCCAAACATTGTACCCGTCGGATTTTTCTTATTTCATTAATTTCATTTAAAATAGAATACAGTAGATTTCCGTTACAACGAACTCCACGGGATCGGTAATATATTTCGTTGTAACGATTTTTTCGTTGTAACGGAATTGCTCTTATTTATGTAATGAATTACATATACACGTAAACTAATTATGTAAGATAAATTTACCTTTCATTATAGAAGATGTTAATGAAACACTAGTTAAATTAAGATAGAAAAAGTTAGTAAAAATTCAATATTAAAAATACAAAATTACGGACAAACCTTTATTTAGTAGAACATTATTGCACAAAATCTGTGATTTTAGTTTGTACAAAGGAGTGTGCAGTTGATGATAACAAAAAAGTGTGGAACAAATGAACGTAAGAAAATACCTCCTCTGGAACATTCTTTTGATGCGAAACAAAAGCACGCATTTTCTCCAAGCATGAGAGAGCTTCCGAAGCGGTAACTTTTGAATAGTCGGTAATATCAATATCGTCATCACTGTTTTCGTCATTTTGTCGGTCTAAAGTTGTTTTAATGGACAAGATGATATTTTCATCAGACGCTTCACAGCATATTTGAATATTGATAAGGAATCCTCCATATCAACCTGATCAGAGACTGATGTTAATTTTTCGGCAACCTTCCAAATTATGTTTAAGTCAGAGGACTCATCCAAATCTAAAATTTCTGGTTTATTTTCTTTGGTCTCAGTTAACTGGGCATGTTTCCAACAGTTAGAAATTGTTTTCAGGCTAATTTCTTGCCACGAACCAGGGATCATTTCAATAGCTTCTTTGAGATTTATTTTTGGCCTTTCGTCATTTTCTAAGCCGCGAGGAATTTTTTTAGCAAATTTTTAGCTGTAGCAAGATTTTACAGCACGAATGATATTTTGACCTGGACCAAGAGGCTGTGGAATAGAAGTGCAATTCGGCGGAAAGTTTTCAACTTGGATGCAGCCCAATCTTGCGGGATTATTATGAGGCATGCAATTATCAATCAGAAGAAGAATTTTCCGTTTTTTAGCTTTAATTTCTTTGTCAAATTGCGCTAACCAATCATTAAAGGTTTTTTGTGTCATCCATGCCTTCTTATTGAATTTATAATCACGAGGCAATGAATGACAGTTCTTAACGCAACTAGGCTTGCCAGAGTGACCAACAATCAATATTTTTCTCTTCTCGGTTCCAGATTTGTTACAACGAAAGAGTGCTGTAATTCCTTGCTTTGAGGTTTTTCCTCCAATGCATTTGTTGCCTTTAAATGTTAATGTTTTTCTCGTTCAATTTGTTAAAATATTCCAGCTTCGTCAGCATTGAAAATATCATTGGAGCTGCATGTCTTTATAAGGGCAGGTACTTCTCCAGATCTCCATTCATTTACAGTCTTTGTAGGTACATGACTTGCTTCGCTGCAAATTTATTTCATTACAAATCCATAGCGAGTACGAAAGCGATTGAGCCATCCGACACTATCTTGGAAATTTTCGATACCAAGCATTGTTCCGAACTCTTGAGCTTTCTGCCTTATCAGAGAACCACTTGTAGGTACATTGTGTGAACGAACATCATCGAACCGTTTGAATACGGTTTTTTCAACATCTTGAAATTGGGGCTGTCGCATTCGTTTGCTATAATCGGAGCCAATGCTTGCATTTTGGAATTGTCTCTCAATCTTTTCTTTACCTTTTAGAAATCTAGATAAAGTCGATGGTGCCATTCCGTATTTTTTGGCCACATCAGTTTTCCTCAATCCTTTGTCAATCTCAGAAATTATAGTTTTCATTTCTTCCAACGAAAATTGTTTTCGTTTCACACAAACCATTTGATCAACGAACGAAGCAAGAAACACACTGCAACTGCAACAGGTACTGTCAATAGAGATATCCCAGAATAAGCATAAACACTCCTTTCGCAGTAAAGTCCACCTGCTTTCTGTCATGTGATCATTTTCAAGCGTATGGGCTAATGAAAGAAAAGGAATTCGGGAAAAGAAGTAGTTAAAAGAAAAAAAAACAGGCAAAGTGGAGAAAAATTTTAAATAGCACCTGTCCCCAAAACAAGGTTATTTTTTTTTATCTTCGACATTCTATGAAGCATATTTCATTTCTGCTAAGCAACTAGAAAAAAAAGGGTGGAGGGGGCGATTAAGATTTTTCGTTGTAACGGAATTCCTAAAAAAATGCTCTTCGTTAAATCGGAATTTTTAATGCATTAGTGTTAATGCAATTTGAAAAGGGGATTTGTCAAATTTCGTAGTAACGGGATTTTTCGTTGTAATGGAATTCGTTGTAACGGAAATCTACTGTACTTTCATTCATAAAGTAAAACATATTTTAAAAGTGTACTTTCACTTTTAAAATACATAACTTTAATTTAAAACTGAAATACTTAAAATTTATGACTCTCAATTTTCTCTTATTTCTTAAAAAAAAAGAAAAAGAAAAGAATGAAAAGCAAAGAAAAAAAAAGTAATAAATAATACTATAAACTATGACATTTAATTTCAACATTTAATTTCGCTTTGTTTTAATTTACCTCGCGAAAAATTGTTTTTGACAGTCGCATGAGATGGACAATTATAATACTAATGATATGATGGCGATGGAACAATATTTGGCGATTTATCACCTGCGCCCGGCTAACATTAAATTATTAAATTGGCTGTTTGGCATATAAATAGTGAAGTGGTCAACCCGGAACTGTTGATGACAGTCACATGACTTAAGCTTTTATTATATAGATAGTATCCCTATATGATTAATTAAACTTTTGAGTCTGTCAAGTTGCATTGTTTAGAATATTTTTATCCCACATTATTAATTTTTGAAGCTTGTTCTTCTATCTATTAACCCCTTAACCTACAACTACGTGTGAGACACGTGGTCTTGTATTCGTGCCAAAACTGATTATCACGGACCTGGCCAGTAGAATGATCGAGCCAAATGTAATTATTTTTACCACTAAAATTTTATAGTAAATATTGTTTTATTTAATCCTCAAAATCTCGTGATTAAACAAGACGAAACTCTTGTATTTTTTCATCAAAAAACAGATACAATAAACACCGTTCAAGTTTCACTATTCGAATGCCTTGCGTAATTTTCATTCAACTAAAAACAAAACAGAAGGGAATAAAAAATATCATAGCAGCTTTTTAAGAACAAGAATTAACTGTAAACCGATAAATGATGGTTCTCTATATTACCTATTTTTAAAGTTTGTACTTTAAGAGGACTGTTCCCCTTGAACCGTTCAAAAATGCTAGAAAATTTATTCAATATCCATACCTTTTCACAAACTAACTAATAAAGCAAAAAAAAAAAAAAAAAAAAAAAAAAAAAAAAAAAAAAAAATTGTTAAGTATAGAATTATCTTCTTACAATAAACAAAACAGATTGATGAAAAATATTTGAATTAATTATAAAAACGTAATTAAGTAACCTACCGTTTTTTTGTTTTCGTAATTACTATATATTACGAATATATACTGTATATATTACTATATATATACTGCGCGCATGATTTATCAAAAACTATTAAAGATAATGGGTTGGAATTTTCTGAATGCATTAATATTGTATTTCTGCATAAAATGAACTGAAATCTTAAAATTATCTTAAATAATGAAAATGTTATTTAAAAGTTATGCGAGAAATTTTACAAATTTTCTTTTATTAATTTTTATTATTAATTATAAATGTTATAAAGGAAGATATTTAAAAGATTTTAGTTCATTATGTTAAGCGACGTGTTATCTTTAAATTAAAATCTATTTAAAGTTAATAAATTAAAATGAACATGAGATGTGCGTGTAGTGATATATAGTAATTGCGAAAACAAAACAAAAAACAGTAGGTTACTTAATTAAGTTTTTCTAATTAATTTAATTTTTTTCGTCAGTATGGTTTGTTTATTGTAACAATCCAAAAAAATTCATTGAATTTTTTTTATTAGTTAGTTTGCGACAAGTTAATGGAAATTGAAACACTTTTCTAGCATTTCTGACCGGTTGAAGGCAATTATAGAAGAATATATTTGACAAAAATTTGTATTTTCGCGTAAATAATAAATATAATAAACACCTTTCCGATTTTTCTATTCGATTGTCTTACGCATTTTACCTGAAAACTAGTCATTAAACTGAAAAAAAAAGGAAAAAAGAAAAGTTATAAATAACACCGCAGTTGCTTTTTAGACGCAATTAAGTTGTTTGGGATTTGCTTTTAGACATTCAGGGGAAAAACCTTCAGCTTAGAACGTTATTAATATTCTAATCTAAATACTTCATTACCTAACTGTACATTCCAAAAATAAAAGAATCCGTTTTAAAAGCTTTTTTGCTTTCTACTTATGTTACTGACATCAGTCGGTTTCAAATTCAGGTAGTGTAACTTTTAAATACAACTTTACATGATAAATAGTGACATTCACACTTGATATTTTTCACATTTCTAAGTCGGCTACTTGTAAGATCTAATGGAAACTATCCCAAAACTGACATCTCCTGATATAAAATTTGAATCTTGAATAACAAAACTCATCAAATTGCTTTAAAATGTGTTTCGAAAACATTGAATAAATGGAATGGTCCTTTTATCTATAAAATGATAAAAATAAAATATTGGTTCGCATATCTCATACACGAGCAGCAATTTAAATCAACTACAGGGTGCGGAAAATTTTTGATGCATGTTGTTTTTGGCCCAAAGTGCAGGTGTAGACTCTTGATAAAAAATACTTTTATTATTATTAAAACAAGTAGAGTTCTGAATCTGACGTTGCCCCTTCCAAAACCGTCTGTAGAAGTGGGATGGACAGACCATTTGACTGTAGCTATAAAATACTATCATTTTGTTTCTTTAATGATTAGTCAGCTGTAAATAGCTTTAAATTTATCCACAAATTATTCATTTGCATGCCATGAGACAACCTTCATCCGATTCATACTTTTACCTAAAAAAAAAAAAAAAAAAAAAAAAAAAAAAGAAAAAAAATCAGTGGACAGTTTCACAACACACACACAAGACAGTACACAATTGAAGACATATATCATAATATAATGTCAACATTTTAGATAGTTTATTAACAGAAATATCTGCTTTTTGTAATACCCCTATTATAATTATATGTTAATTTATATATCATGCTATCAGGCATTATTATTATTGAGGAGAGCAACATATGTACAGACCTTTCGTTATATGTTATTTTTGGTTAATAAAAACACACACTTTTTTCCTTAGAAAATTCCTCTATATTGTCTGTATGAGATTTCATTATAAACAATCATTATAAATATATATTTAGTTGCTTAAAAAATTATATATATATACAGTCGAACCTCGTTAACACGAAAACTCTTAACGCGAAATTTCACTTAACACGAAATAATACTGAGGTCCCGTCAGAAAAGCCTGAAAACCAATGTAAATTAATTCGTTTAACACAATTTCGCAAAATCCCGCTTAAGGCGAAAAATGTTTTTGCTCGAAAATCAAAACGTTCTTTCTTAAGCGAAGTTTTTGATATTTCAAACTTACATGTCACATCTTATTTACTAAAAATAGAATTTTTCTCACTGTTTGAAAAAAATGATATAAATAGAAAAAGGGTTTCAAAAGATGGTGAAATATTTGACTAATCTCCGTCCTTACGTTCCTAGAAAAAAGTCTATAAAAATTAAAACTAAAGTCAATAACGGACTTTAAAAAAAATTATTAGTCTATACTATCTATACTAATCTGTACTAATATTATAAAGAAGTAAAAATTGTTTATTTGTAGGAGGTAAGCTCTGGAACTACCGAACCGATTCCAAAAGTAATGGTATCAAAATGATGGTGTTAGTCCAACTTAGATCATAGGCTATATCTTATGTCCGTGTCACTGACCAAAAAGGGGTGCAGGAACAAAAGACGTTCTAAAAATGCGATTTTTGTGTTACTGAAGGGCGTAGAAACATGAAATTTGGAATGGTAGTTACTTAAAAGATACTAATGATATCTACGGACATTTCTTTAAAAAATCGAAATTAAAAGGGGGTCAAAATGCGCGAAAAGCGCTCTAAAAAGCGTTCTAAATGCCGATTTTTACGCAATTTCAAGAAGTACCAAATCGATTTCAAAAATAATGGTGTCAAAATGATAATGGCAATCCTTGCTCCAACAAATGTTACATTTTATATCAGTGCCACTAACCCTAAAGGAGCTGCAGGACCAAAAAAAAAAAAAAAAAAAAAGTTCGAAATTGCAATTTTTGTGTTACTGAAGGGTCCAGATACATGGAATTTGGCATGGTAGTTGCTTACTAGATATAAAGGATCTCTAAGAACATTTCTTAAAAAATTCGAAATTTAAAAGGGGTGAAAATGCGCAAAAAGGGTTCTAAAAAACGTTCTAAATGGCGATTGTTACGCAATCTCAAGAAGTACCACACCTATTTAAAAAATAATGGTGTCAAAATGATGGTGACAACCCTTGCTCCAATATAGGCTACATTTTATGTCGGTGCCACTACCCCTAAAGGGGTTGCAGGAGCAAAGAAACGTTCCAAATTGCGATTTTTCTGTCACTGAAGGGCCCAGATACATGGAATTTAGAATGGTAGTTACTTATAAGATATAAATGATCTCTAAGAACATTTCTTAAAAAATTCAAAATTTAAAACTGGTGAAAATGCGCGAAAAGAGTTCTAAAAAATGTTCTAAATGGCGATTTTTACGCAATCTCAAGAAATACCAAACCGATTTAAAAAATAATGGTTGGAAACTGATAATGGGAGCACTTGCTCCAACATAGGTTCTATTTCATGTCGGTGTTACTAACACCTAGGAGTTGCAGAAGCAAAAAACATTCTAAATTTCAATTTTTGTGTTACTGAAGGACCTAGAATCCTGGAATTAGGCAGGAAAGTTATTTATAAGATACAAATGATCTATAAGAACATTTCCTTAAAAAACCGAAATTTAAAAAGGTGTGAAAATGAGCAAAAAGCGGTCTAAAAAACTTTCTAAATTGCAATTTCTACAAAATCTCAGGAAGTACCGAACCGATTTATAAAATAATAGTGTGAAAACGATGGTGACAGCCATCGCTCCAACATAGGCTGTATTTTATGTTGGTGCTACTACCCCAAAGGGTGTGAAGGAGCAAAAAACGATCTAAATTGCGTTTTTTGTAATACTGCAAGGGCTAGCAACTTGAAACTAGGCATGGTAGTTACTTATAAGATATAAATTATCTCTAAGAACATTTCCTAAATAATTCGAAATTTAAAAGAGGTGAAAATGGACGAAAAACGTTCTAAATTGCGATTTCTACGCTATCGCAGAAAGTAGCCAATCAATTTCAAAAGTAACGGTTGGAAATTGATGATGAGAAACCTTGCTCCAATATAGGATCTATTTCATGTCGGCGTCATTACCACCTTGCGGTTGCATTTTAAAAGAAGTTATAAATTGTGATTTTTATGATACTGAAGGGGCTAGCAAATTAAAATTTGTCATGGTAATTACTTATGAGATGTAAATACTCTCTGAGTAGAGTTCGTTAAAAATTTGAAATTAAAAAGGGGTGAAAATGAACGAAAAGCGTTCTAAAAACTTTCTAAATAGAGATTTCTACGCAATCTCAGGAAATATAAACCGATTTCAGAAGTAATGATTTCAAATTTATGGTGACGTTCCCGCTCCAACATAGCCTATATTTTACGTTGCTGTAACTACCACCTGGGGGTTACAGGAGCAAAAAATGTTCTAAAATGCGTTTTTTGTATTACTGAGGGTGTCCAACATTTTAAATTTAGAACGGTAATTATTTGAAAAATGCAAATGCTTTCTAAGAATTGCCGAAAGAAAATTCCAAATTTAAAAGGATGATGTGAACGAAAAGCGTTCTATAAGAGTTCTAATTATGCTTTTTATGCAATCATATGAAATATGAAACCGATTTCAAACATAATGGTTGCAAAGATGGTGATAGAACCTGCTCAAACAGAAGCTATACTTTATGTCGTGGATTGCAGGAGCAAAAATCTTTCTAAATTGTGATTTCTGCAGTATACTGAAGAGGCTAGAAACTTTAAATGTAGCACGATAGTTACTTATAAAATATAAATATCCTCTAAGAACAGTCGAAAATTAATTCGAAATTAAAAAGGGGTGAAGCGAAGTGAAGGTGCAAAAAGCATTCTAATTCTAAAAGAGTCCTAAATTACGATTTCTATGGAATCTCAGGAAATAATAAACCGATTGCAGAATTTATTGGTTGAGAACCAACAGTGATAGTCCCTGATCCTATACAGGCCATATTTTATGACGGTGTCACTACCACCTGGTTGGCAGGAACAATAAGAAAGCCTTTAAAAACATCTAAATTCTGTTTTCTATAGAATATTAGGAAATACCAACCGATTTCAAGGTTCATGTTGGCAAATTAATGGTGACAATCTCTGTTTCAGCATTTTTCGAGACATTCTGTTTCGGCATTTTATGTTGGTGCCACTAACACCAGAGAGGTGGTAGACGGTTAGACAAGAAGCTTGGAATTTAACATGATGATTAAATTTAAGATGTAAATGTGTTAAGATGGTTTCTAAAAAATTCAAAACTTCAAAGGAATACTGAAATGAGCATAAAAGTCTCAAAATACTTTCTAAATTAACATTTAATTGGAATTAGTTTATTTCTTCTTATTAATAAAAATCTCATTTCTGTCTATTGCACTTTTATAATGAAGTTTAATCAAACTGTGGCTTAATTTGTAATTTTTGAATTATATCAAAAAGTGTTCTTCTAATAAAAAATTGTCATGCAAATATCACTTGGCATATTTCAACTATTACGCGAGCAATGCCGCGGTGTTTGCTAGTAATATTATAAAGAGGTAAAAATTGTTTATTTGTAGGAGGTAAGCTCTGCAACTACCGAACCGATTCCAAAAGTAATGGTATCAAAATGATGGTGTTAGTCCAACTTAGAACATAGGCTATATCTTATGTCCGTGCCACTGGCCAAAAGGGGGTATAGGATCAAAAAACGTTCTAAAAAGGCGATTTTTGTGTTACTGAAAGGCCTATAAACATGAAATTTAGAATGAGTTACTTATAAGATTTTAATGATCTCTAAGGACATTTCTTTAAAAAATCGAAATTAAAAAGGGGTGAAAATGCGCGAAAAGCGTTCTAAAAAACGTTCTAAATGGCGATTTTGATGCAATTTCAAGAAGTACCAAACCGATTTAAAAATAATGGTGTCAAAATGATGGTGACAACCCTTGCTCCAATATAGGCTACATTTTATGTCGGTGCCACTACCCCTAAAGGCGGTGCAAAAGCAAAAAAACGTTCGAAATTGTGATTTTTGTGTTACTGAAGGGCCCAGATACATGGAATTTGGAATGATAGTTACTTATAAGATATAAATGATCTCTAAGAACATTCTTAAAAAATTCGAAATTTAAAAGCGGTGAAAATGCGCGAAAAGAGTGTCGGAGTTTCCTCTTGGTCCGCACAACTTCGAAAAAAATCCTTATTATTTATATGCTGCCACCACCGATATGATTACGTGATATCGGTCACGCACTGAGAAGATTGTTTAAATGAAAACCAACGCTTTCAATTAACTAAATTAACAGTTTATTTACACACTATTTACACAACAACAAGACGCTATTTACACTTACTAACTCGGATATAGATGATCCGGTTCAACATTAAATTGAATACAGCAAATGCTGGCTGTGTACTGTTAAAGTACGTTAAATCAATCTCACTCTACACACGTTAAATTAGCTTTCCGGAGATCAATCTCGGTCTCCCAACACATGGGCTCTAAGCATAAGCTTTTCGAGCCTCTCTCAACCTTACGCACTCTCTCCGAGCTATCCAAGGAACACCCGTTCACCTTCCGAGCTACGCTCAAAAAACTGACTATCCCAGCCTAAGAGACTGCCCTCCAGCAACCCCTTGCTCCTTCTCAATCTAACACCTCCGGAGCTTTCTACCTGGCTCCCATTGTCTTCCCATCTTCCACACACATCTCAAAAGGTTGGGCACGCCCCTCTCAAACTATCTTCCCCCCCCCCCCCCTTCATACCATTGTATACATTTTCACCGGCTTAGATCCAGTTTTAGATAAGGAAAGACTGTTATTTTGAAATTCCAGTACACAAGCCATACAATATATAATATATTAAGACAAAAATAATATAGAACCTCAGTTCTAATAGCAGATGTTTCTCAGAACCTGACAAAGAGTTATAAAAAGCTTTCTAAATGGCAATTTCTGCGCAATCTCAGAAAGTACCCAACCTATTTCAAAAGTAATGGTTGGAAATTGATGATGACAGTCCTTGCTCCAACATAGGCTCTATTTCATGTCAGTGTCACTACCACCTAGGGGTTGCAGAAGCAAAAAACTTTCTAAATTGCGATTTTTGTGTTATTGAGGGGCCTAGAATCCCGAAATAAGGCAGGGCAGTTACTTATAAGATACAAAGGATCTCTAAGAACATTTCCTAAAAAATCGAAATTTTAAAGGGGTGAAAATGAGTGAAAAGCGTTCTAAAAAATTTTTTAAATTGCGATTTCTACGCAATCTCAGGAAGTACCGAACCGATTTAAAAAATAATAGTGTGAAAACGATAGTGACAGCTCTCGCTCCAACATAGGCTGTATTTCATGTCGGTGCCACTACCCCAAAGGGGGTGAAGGAGCAAAAAACGATCTAAAATTGTATTTTTTGTACTACTGCAGGGACTAGCAACTTAAAACTAGGCATGGTAGTTTAGTTACTTATAAGATATACATGATCTCTAAGAACATCTCCTAAATAATTCGAAATTTAAAAGGGGGGAAAAATGGACGAAAAACGTTCTAAAAAACTTCTAAATTGCAATTTCTACGCAATCTCAGAAAGTATCTAACCGATTTCAAAAGTAATGGTTTGAAATTGATGATGACAGCCCTTGCTCCAATATAGGATCTATTTCATGTCGGCGTCACTACCACCTTGCGGTTGCATTTCAAAAAACGCTCTAAATTGTGATTTTTGTGATACTGAAGGGGCTAGCAACTTGAAATTGTAATTACTTATCAGATGTAAATACTCTCTGAGAAGAGTTCCTTAAAAATTTAAAAGGTATGAAAATGAACAAAAAGCGTTCTAAAAGCGCTCTAAATAGCGATTTCTACGCAATCTCAGGAAATATAAACCTATTTCAGACGTAATGGTTTCAAATTGTTGGTGATAGCCCCCGCTCCAACATAGCCTATATTTTACATTGTTGTCACTACCATCTGGTGGTTACAGGAGCAAAAAATGTTCTAAATTGCGTTTTTGTGTCACTGAGGGGGGTCTAACATTTTAAATTTGGAATGGTAATTACTTCAAAGTTGCAAAAGCTTTCTAAGAATTGTCGAAAGAAAATTCCAAATTTAAAAGGATGAAGCGAGCGAAAAGCGTTCTATAAGCGTTCTGAATTACGATTTTTATGCAATCGTATGAAATACGAAACCGATTTCAAACGTAATGATTGCAAATTGATGGTGATACAACCTGCTCAAACATAAGCTATAGTTTATGTCGAGGGTTGCAGGAGCAAAAAACTTTCTAAATTGCGATATCTCCAGTACTGAAGAGGCTAGAAACTTTAAATATAACACGGTAGTTACTTATAAAATATAAATGTCCTCTAAGAACAGTCTAAAATAAATTAGAAATTAAAAAGGGATGAAGCGAAGGGAAGGAACGAAAAGCATTCTAAAAGAGTCCTAAATTACGATTTCTATGGAATCTCAAAAAATAATAAACCGATTACAGAAGTTATTGTGTCGAATCAAGAGTGATAGTCCCTGATCCTATACGGGCTATATTTTATGCAGGTGTCACTACCACCTGGTTGGCAGGAATAACAAGAAAGCCTTTAAAATCATCTAACTTCCGTTTTCTATGGAATATTAGGAAATACCAACCGATTTCAAGGTTAGTGTTGGTAAATTAATGGTGGAAGTCTCTGCTTCAACATTTTTCGAGAAATTCTGTTTCAACTCTGTTTCGGCATTTTATGTTGGTGCCACTAACACCGGAGAGGTGGTAGACTTTTAGACAAGAAGCTTCACTGTAAATTAAAATGTCTGAAATTCAGTCACTTAAGTGTCTGAAACGGAGTGTTCAATTTTCAGACATTTTAAAATGTCTGAATTTTTTCAGACACTTTTTGCGACTGAATTTCAGACACTTGAAACGTCTGAATCGCAGACATTTTTTGTAAGCATTTTATGTAGCCATGTTTGACCACGCTGAATACTGGGAAAATATCTGGCCGTTGTCCTGCCCCCTCTACCCCCATACCGCCTGATTTTCTGGTGCTCCCAATTTTAGTATGCAATTTTCATAAAGCTGATAATTTAAATCTTTTACGACATTGTACTAATTATAATGAGTATTTTGTTTCAGGAGTAGAATAAGATTAAAAAGAGAAAATATTTATCTAAATATTAGATTTTTTAAAATTTTGTTTTTAATCTTACTTTACTTTAAAAGTTCAAAATATTGATTATAATCAGTACAATTTCGAAACAGATTTAAAATATAAGCTTCGCAAATATTGCACATGAAATTTGGGGGAACTAAAATCGTAAGAGAACGGGGCACTACCCATGCTTTAATCAAGGAGTCCTTTTGCAAAAAATGCAACCCTGCAGTATTGTTAGCTAAATACAGATGCCCGGTATTCGGGAGTATCCGTTATGGAGGTTAATGGACATTCCCGAATAGCGGATACTTCGATTTAGCGAATACTTTTTTGATCCGCAAGGCATACATATTTGTATTATTTTTACCTCACAAAAGCAGGCATCTCCGATTATCCGACAAATTTCGCGGTCCCGAAGTGTCCGCTATTAAGGGTTTTTAAGGTATATGGATATATATATATATTTTTTTTTTATCTTGTCCTACTCTAAAAGTTCAAAATATTTATCATAGTCGGTGGAATGTCGAAAGAGATTTAAAAAATCCCGTGTACGCGAAAATGGGCAAGAAAATCCCCCTCCCGTCCCGCCCCCCAAAAAAGGAAAATTCATATAATTCAAAAATTAGATTTTGCCCCATAGGCAATTTTACATATGCATCAGATGATAATCACAACAGCTATATAACCATGAGTAAATAATAAAATAGTAAATAAATATTCTATTTTAATAGCATTGAGAAAAAAAAAATTACTTCTAATTTCAAAACTTAGCCATTTTTGTATTTGTCATTTAAGTACATATAAATAAAATAGTTAAGTCATTTTAAGTAGTAAACATGTGTAATATTTTTTTTTTCTTTTTAAATATGTGGTAATTTGTCGTGCTTAGTTAAAAGTAAACACCAGTTTGGTATCTAATTTTATATATCATTCTTCGGAATATGTATATAATTTTCTTTAAACATATTCCGTATTCAATTTAAAATTTTCACCCGCTATTGCTTAAAAATGTATATCATTATTATTATTTTTTATGGAACAACACGATATAAGTCATATTTAATTTATTTTATTTTTTATTCCTGTAAAATTTGTATCCTTTGAATATGAGCTAAATAGATTTTATATATTTGATAAGAAAATAATGATCTAAGAAATAGAAAAAAAAACAAAAAACAGAAGAAAATAGAAAGTAAAAAAAAAAAAAAATACATCAGACAGTATACGTACTATTCTTAATTGTTTGAAAAACGTTTTGAACATAAAAAAGCAGTTATTAAATAAATGGCTTAAAATATATTTAATACTGTATCATATAAGTAAATACGAACTTTTAAAAATATAAGGCAGTTTTATACATAAACTTCATATCAAGGCATAAACAACTCTTTATTTATGTCTAAATTATCATGTGTAATTTTTTTTAGTGCCAACAATTACTTGTACCAGAACCGTTGCAAATTCGATTGCAGTAAAAGGAAATTTAATAATTATTTCTCGCATTACTCAATTTTAAAAATTTTAAATCATGAACAAAATATCGCAAAAAAAATGCTTGCATATAAATTACAAAAATTAATACACCAATTTAAAAAACACAAAAAATATTAATTAAACTTTATAATTATACTGCTAAACAGCAACGTAAACTGCAAAATATGAATAAAATGTTTCTCCGTTTGTTTAATGTTTCGAAAATTTTACTGGATGATATAAAAAATTCATATTATTTTTAGAAATTTGGTAAATGTTAAATCTGAAACATTGGATATCAAAATTTACGATTTTCAATAATAAATTAAAAAATCAATAAGAATAAATCTTTCCGTGATTAAAAACTGCAATATATACAGTCAAATTTCACAATATTAATGCTTTTTTTCAATCTGAAAACTTTTCCTAATATCATAATAATATGAATCATCATATTTAGCTCCAAAATAATAATAATAACAAAAAATAAAATACATGCCTGATGTCATATACTACAAGCGTTTATAGTCAGTAAACAGTAAAAAACATAGAATAAACACAGTTACAAATGGCTTCAATTTAATGTTTTTATCTCTGATAAATGAAGCGATGAATCATTCAACTTTTCAAACCTATGTTGCAAGTTTTGTTTTTGAGCAAAGACAAATTATAATTATTTCACATCACCCTATCGAAAATGAAGATTAAACTATCACTCATTCGTTTATTTACAAACGTCAAGCAAATAGAATTACAGCATTGCTATTTAATTTTCAAAACAATTATATTTCATTCCGTTACATTAAGAAGGCATATAACAGACGACCGTTAGTGAAATCAAAAATTTAGCATTAAACTATAGAAAAGAGATAAATTTTTATAAACGATTTCACTCATATTCAAAGGTGTAGAAATCTATCGGAATAAAATATTAGAATTAAATATGACTTACTCGTTCGTTCTATAAATACCCAGATTAACACATATCCTTTTAATCCAAGCAATGGCGGCGGTGAAAATTTAATTCTTTCTGTTCTTATCTCATGAAGGTGCTGTAGATGACACGCGCGGAAATCAGCGTTCTGATTGGCTGTTAAGAATAGTACCAAAGATGATGTTTAACTATCGCTTGGAGCGTACCGTCTTAAAATCAGACGGTTGTTGGATAATTTACACATGTTTCTCGGTTCGTTTATAGCATGATCATAGTAAGACATTTATGTGTCTTAAATTTAGACGTCTGTTATGTCTGAATTTTCAGATTCAGACACTTAAGTGACTGAAATTCTTTTTCAGTCACATATGTGTCTAAATTTAAGACGCCTCTATTTGCAGTGTTGGAATTTGACATGATGGTTAATTTTATGATGTAAATGTGTTAAGACGGTTTCTAAAAAATTCAAAACTTCAAATGAATACTGAAATGAGCGTATGAAATGAGCATAAAAGGTCCCAAAATACTTTGTAAATTATCATTTAATTGGAATTAGTTTTAGTTCTTCTTATTAATTAAAATCTCATTTCTGTCTATTGCACTTTTATAGTGAAGTTTAGTTAAACTGTGGCTTAATTTGTAATTTTTGAGTTATTCCAAAAAGTGTTCTTCTAATAAAAAATAGTCATGCACATATCACTTGACATATTTCTACTATTACGCGAGCAAAGCCGCGGGGTTTGCTAGTAGGTAAATAAATTTATTATTGCCTAAAATGATGACCAATTTGCTTTATTTCTTAATTAAATTTTCTATTTCTTATTAATTTATGATTTTAGCAGGGATATAGTATGTGTAATGTCGAAGAAGAGCCGAGCTTAGTTTTTCCTCTAGGGTTCAAAATATCCGTGACAAGGAATTTTTGAACCCTAGAGGAAAAACTAAGCTCGGCTGTTCGACAGTGAGTTTTTTTATTTAGTTTTATTTATCTAACATAAATTGCATCACTATTTTGACGGTTAACACACACACACACACACACACACAAAAAAAAAAAAAAATCGCAGCCCCTTTAATTTTGTGTTAACAAGGTTCGACTGTATATAGTTTGACACTTAAAAGATACATTACATACCAATACTATACAATATGCAAATAAGAGCCGCTAATAGAATTTGTGTAGTATTGGTATCTAATATACATTTTAAGTGTAAGACTGTATGTTTTTGTTTTTTGAGTAACTAAATATATATTTTTAATATTTGTTTACAATGAAAATTCATACAGACAATATAGTGAAATTTTTAAAGAAAAATAGCATGTCTTTTTAATAACCCAACGTAACATATAACGAAAGGTCTATACTGATGTTACTCTCCACAATAATAATAATGCCTGATAGCATGGTATATCATTTAACATATAATATCCGTATTATCTCAATATTTAAATATCCAAGTAGAATAAAGGATATTTTTCTGATGCACCAAAACTTTTTCCGAATCCTGTATGCAGGAATTTTGGATAAAAGTTGAATATCATTATATGTTTTTAAGAAGTGTGTGCGTGTATGTAAATTGTTAATGGACTGTAGCTAGTTCAAATATAAATGCGAAGATAGTCAAATAATACGAAGAGTCTCTAATAATAAAACAGTTCTTTTTATATACATATGTACAGGAACTTGAATCAGGACTGACACCATAGTCAGTTACGAAACATATTGCGATGTTGTTTGGTGGACAATACCACTCGAATTATAGACATAATTCTTTACATCCATACTATAACAGAAACAGACATTATTACTAACGATAAGGATCCCATGGTTATTTTAGCTAACAAAATAGCTCACTAGATGCGGTTTTTATTCCATAAGAAATTCGACGTGTGAACAACAACAATGCAATAGACGATAGAGACTGTTGTTGCCAAACGGAAAACGCAAAAGTGTGGTGGAATGCGCAAGGAGGTGCGCTCAAAACAGCGTCAAGGCAAGCCATAACAAAGTGTTTTGATGATATGTTCTTGAAATTTTGTTATTTTAATTGCTGATCGTGTATTGATAAACATTCAATAAAATCTAGTTTAAGTTTTCACAAATTTTTTGATTTTATATTTTAAACTTAAATAAGCATTACATAGTATAGAAAACATATACCTCTAAAATAAGAAAAATATCTTATAAGTTCGTACTGCAAAAATGGCCGAATCTGTTATATAATATACACACATATACATATAACCATTAAATAAACATTACCGACCACCAACAAAAACTGAAATTATGAATAAAATGACATTATATATATATATATATATATTGTAAGAACTTTACTAATTACCCCTAAAGACTATTTATTCACGAACTATTAATTCGCGAGAAGATCCCCCTAGGGTCTTCTGGACTTTCCCACGCTAAGAGGAATCTCATAAACTCATAGTTCATCTCTGAACAAAGGTCTGGT
Organism: Maratus speciosus; assembly: GCA_963932465.1. Classification (NCBI taxonomy): domain Eukaryota; kingdom Metazoa; phylum Arthropoda; class Arachnida; order Araneae; family Salticidae; genus Maratus; species Maratus speciosus. The sequence continues at coordinate 259,354,481 of OZ010788.1, forward strand.
GCCGTCGAGTCTGCAAATATGAATGGAACTGGCAGTACATTTTCGTTCCGGCGCTAACTTAACATTCCATTGAATTGCACAGAGAGCAGGTGTTTCAGCCGTCCAGTAAGTGAGCGGTGGCAACGGCTGAGGGGGAGAAAAAACGATTTCTCCTAGGGCGGCGAGCTTCAGCCTTCGAGAAATAGGCGGTGGCATCGGCTAAGAGGGAAAAAGCTAGTTTTCCCTAGGACCGGGAGTTTCAGCCTTGGAGAGAAGCGAGGTGGCAACGCGGGAGGAAGAGAGAAGCAGTTAGGAAGTGAGAGAGCGAGGACGCTGGCGAGGAGGTCTTGCTGGACCTAGTGGTGAATGAGCGAAGCGAGGAGATGAGATAGATGGTCGTCCGACCAGTCTTTTCTCCGATTGAAGCACTATATCTGTGGAAGCAGCCCGTTGATGGAACTTTTTATCCTGTAAAATTGACGAGAACCCAAACCAATATTGTTTAACTTGTAAATATTCATAATATAATCGAGACTAAATAAAGGACTTAGATTTTGATAACTTACGCTACCATAGACTCTTGTCCAGTGATATCTAAGTCCCTACAGTGGTGGCAGCTAAAGAGGATTAAGAACTGGTGAATATAATCTATCACAGTTCGTCAAAAAACAGGAAGGGCCGCAACCAGGCCGCAAGTTAGAAAGGAGACCTTGATCCCCAACCAGAGTCTTCGGCAAATCCAGCAGGGATTCCAGAGCCAAGGCAATCCGACGTCGTGCAAGAGGTTCCGGAGAGCTGAAATCGACAGACGGAGATTAGAAAGGAGACCTTGATCCTCAGACCAGAGTCTTCGGCAAATCCAGCAGGGATTCCAGAGCCAAAGCATTCCGACGCCGTGCAAGAGACGTAAGACGTTCCGGAGATCCGAAATCGACAGACGGAGGGTAGAAAGGAGACCTTGATCCCCAGAGCAGAGTCTTCGGCGAATCCAGCAAGGATTCCAGACCCAAGGCAATCCGACGCCGTGCAAGAGACGAGAGACACCCGAATGCAGGGAAGTCGAGCCCGCCGGATGGTTTAGCCTACAGATGACCGGAGCTGTACCAGTCTAAGACGGATTCAGAAGAGCAGTCAACAATATCTCAGGTTAGCACTCTTTATTTGATTCATTACAGAGGTTTAATCGAAATAGTATAGTTAATAACAAACATGTTTTTTAATCATTGTATATTTAATAGAGTTTAGGAAGTAAGGAATTGATAATAACATTTTGTGAAATTTTTCCAGCTGGATTCTAAGAAATTTAAGTAAATATTAATTTTCTAAAGTTCCTTAAAACTGTTTTAAATAAGTATTACTTGTACTAAAGGTTAATAATTCAGTGAGGATAATTTAAATTGCTTATGAGAGGTGGCGCATCGTTGGATGCACTGAATGCAAATAATTTAAATTCTGTTTTGTATGTGAATTTTATTCAGAATGTATGTTTTCAAAATTTAAGAGACTTTTTGAGCAATTGACTTAAAAGAAATGATACCAAAGAATATATAAAGTTATATATGAAAACTTGGTTGGTTAATGATAAGGCTGTTTATCATATTAATATTATTGAAATTGTTGTGATATTTTTATGTCGCGAGAGTTTGTGATTATCCACAACTAGGCAAATATTTAGAGACTTCGAAGTGGATAATTGCATGATTGGCATAGCATTCTTTATAACTGTTAATTAGTAGGAAACATGTCAGTGTTTGCGGGTAAGAAAAAGTGCGATCTAAAAGAATTAGCTATTGAATTCGGCGCGAGCATAGAAGAGTCGGATAATATAGCCAAAATTATTAAAAAACTCGAAGAAGCAGAGGACTATGACGAAACTTTAGCACTAGCCCAGCTAAAAATCTTAGAGAAAGATAGGGTTGAGAGAGAAAATGAAGAAAGGTTAGAACAAGAGCGGAATAAGGCCTTTGAGAGGGAAGAAAAGGCTAAAGCTTTGGAGCGGGAGCATGAATTGGCGAGAATTAGGTTAGAACGGGAACCAGATGAGTTTAGTTTAGCTTCTAGCCAAAATGAGAGAGAGCCGAAAATATCTTTAAAATCAGTCCTGCCCAAATTCGACTCCGATAAGTCCGAAATATCCATCTATCTCAGTTTATTCGAAAGACAAGCGCAGAAAGCCCAAATCGAGAAAAGTCGATGGGTTACGCATTTACTAGGATTGTTGCCGACGGAACTGGGGAAGCTTATCTTGAGAGAACCACCCGCATGTTCCGACGATTTTGATCATGTAAAAAAGATGTTACTAGAAAGGTTCCAGCTTTCGGCAGAAGACTTTCGACTAAAATTTGTTACGACACAAAAGCCCGAAAACAAAACGTGGAAAGATTACGTATATGAGTCTTCCAATTACTTTGATCAATGGTTAAGCGGTTTAGGAGTGGGAAATTTCGACCAACTGAGAGAGCTAATAATCACAGATCAGTTAAAAAGAAAGGTTAATCCGGAAACGAAGCATCATTTCATTGATGGTTGGAGCACGATAATCACTCCATTTGATTTGGCGAAGAAATTAGATGCGTATGATTCGGCTAGGAAAACTATGAGATGGCAAGGGCCCCAGAAACTTCAAAACCTTTCCCAACCTCTAGAGCGAAATAAATTCGCGGGGCAATCAAAAACGGAAAGTAGATCGGAAGAGAGTAGAACTAATTGGAGGGATAAAGACAACTCGAAAAATCGAGATGCAATTTTCGATAAAAGCAAGGAAATTACGTGTTTTACGTGCAAAAAAACTGGGGACTATAGTTACTCCTGTAATGAGTCAAAAAAGGCTGAAAAGGCCGAAACAGTTTACCATATCGCGGGCCTACAAGACTTAGAAAGTGCCTTTGAACCCTACGTCAGTCGCGGGTTAATTAATGGGAAAGAAATGACTATTCTACGCGATAGCGGAAGTAATTTGGACTTAATATCAGCTCACGATGTAAATGAAGACCATTTTACGGGTGAAAGTGTATGGGTTAGACAGGCATTAGATAATAAACTTCGGTGTTTACCTATTGTAGGAATAGAAATTAATCTGGGTACCGGGGATACTATAAGGGCAAAGGCGGCCGCAGTAGATAAAGAAACGGACATGGTTCATTATTTGTTAGGGAACAAAACGCAGCAATTAATTGACAGGCGGAGACGATACCCGCGTTCAATCATCGCAGTTCGCACTGGGCCACGAGCGCACCCCGGAAACGCGGATACGAAAAACGAAACTAAATCGCAGAGCTCGTCCATTCCCCCTACCGTAACGGAGAGCGAAAAGGAAAAACCAGCCGGTTCACCTAAAACGATGGACCAGCCAATTCTCCGCGCCGAGGTAGAAAGAGGAATTTATAAGTGCGACTCCCCGAGGTCAGGGAGTAACCCAGAGGAGGGAATCTTTGTCGAAGAGAAAAGGGGAATTTTTCTACCTGTAGTTGAGAGAGCACAGTCCGTACCGAATTTGAATCCCGTTAATGAACAGGTTTTGAACTTGACTGAGAGAGGCGATTTAGCTGGAAGGGTGGGGAGAGTCGAGACTTTAAAATTCAACCCCCCGGACGCAGTGGGAGAAATAGGAGCCAGTTTAGTAACGGAGAAAAAGCAAGAGACTTTTCTAAGACTAAGCGAGACCGTACCGCGGGATGAAAACTTGACCCTAGGAAACAAAGAAAATGTGAGTGATGCGCAAGAGAATGTCAAGTTCGATTGTGTTAAGCAGAGAGCAGACGAGGTAAAATCGCATTTTGAAATGAACGAGGGGTTGGGGATTAGGAAAATAAAAGATCCCAGGGAATCTGACCGAGAACAAATGGTAATCCCGTTGAAAGTCAAAGGAGATATGTTATCCTTAGGTAAGGAGAGTGCAGGCAGACTTCTAAGTACGAAGAAGTCCGGTTATAAATTCTTGAATCGTTATTGTTGGCCAAAAACCGTAAACGAAATTAAAAAGTTATACGAGAGATGGAAAAGTGATGAACGTTCGAAAGAGTTAAAATTCATACCTAAATTGGATTTAATTAGACGCATCAGGCAATTTCGGGAATTATTAGTGGAAACGGGGACTAAAACTCGTGAGGTTAAGAAGAATAGGGGTGTCTTCCAGATTGATCCGGGAGAAAACTATTCGAGTACGCACGACTTAGATTTAGGCGCTAGAAGGGAAGACAATTCGAATTATGATTCTCCTAAGATGTTTGGTTTGTTGTATTTAAACAACGCTAAAAGGGTTTCCGATTATTGGAGTAATCATATGGGACAGAGAGGAATTGTATTGAACCGCATCAGAGGAGTAAAAATGAAAGTGAAACTATATAAGAGAAAATCAGCGCAGAGTACCAATAAATGTTGGGTAAGGTTGATCCGAAACAACGCCGTGAATAGTCCAAGATTAATCCACTGGTCATTGATGCGGCAACCTTATCATTATACAATCAGGCACCGTCCGGGGAAAGAAATAGTGCATGTTGATTGCTTAAGTAGGGTTGAATAAATTTAGGGAAATTGTATATAATTCTCAAAAAAAAAGTGCTTGCATCATAAGGTATAAATAATTTTCATTTTGTATATATTGTTGTAATACTCATAATAATGTTCCTGGAAAAGTGTGTAGATTTGTGTGTGATTAGTACAAAAAACGAATGGTTAACCTCTGTGGTGAACGAATTTTGAGTGTAACACTGACTTCACTATAGATTTTCCAGCTACGTGAAAAATCTCTCTTGGAGGGGGGATTGCTGTAAGAACTTTACTAATTACACCTAAAGACTATTAAAGAACTATTAATTCGGGAGAAGATCCCCCTAGGGTCTTCTGGACTTTCCCACGCTAAGAGGAATCTCATAAACTCATAGTTCATCTCTGAACAAAGGTATGGTGCCGTCGAGTCTGCAAATATGAATGGAACTGGCAGTACATTTTCGTTCCGGCGCTAACTTAACATTCCATTGAATTGCACAGAGAGCAGGTGTTTCAGCCATCCAGTAAGTGAGCGGTGGCAACGGCTGAGGGGGAGAAAAAACGATTTCTCCTAGGGCGGCGAGCTTCAGCCTTCGAGAAATAGGCGGTGGCATCGGCTAAGAGGGAAAAAGCTAGTTTTCCCTAGGACCGGGAGTTTCAGCCTTGGAGAGAAGCGAGGTGGCAACGCGGGAGGAAGAGAGAAGCAGTTAGGAAGTGAGAGAGCGAGGACGCTGGCGAGGAGGTCTTGCTGGACCTAGTGGTGAATGAGCGAAGCGAGGAGATGAGATAGATGGTCGTCCGACCAGTCTTTTCTCCGATTGAAGCACTATATCTGTGGAAGCAGCCCGTTGATGGAACTTTTTATCCTGTAAAATTGACGAGAACCCAAACCAATATTGTTTAACTTGTAAATATTCATAATATAATCGAGACTAAATAAAGGACTTAGATTTTGATAACTTACGCTACCATAGACTCTTGTCCAGTGATATCTAAGTCCCTACAATATATATACATATGACCATTAAAATCAATACAAATTACAATCAAACATAAAAAATAAATAAATAAATAAAATGAGCAGAAAAAGAAAAATGGATATTTGTAGAACTTAGAGAGAATCTCCAGGTCCCAAATGTCTAAAATTCCACAAATAAAGTATGTGGTTTCATCTTCATATTAGCCATAAAAAAGCTAAAGAATATTAATTTGGGATTACCACACACAGAAAACCGGAAAATAAACCATTGGCCACCAATTAAGTTGAAAATGAAACAAGATTAAAAAGGATAGAGGGAAAAAAATACCAAATTAAAATCCATACTGTGATAGCATTAGGTATAACAAATACACTCATTATGCATTTTATTCTAATTTAAGATAATATACTATTAGAAATTAATATGATACCATCCTGAGTATAGGCTAAAATTTAAATACAAGTTAATCGTAAACATTAATAAATATTCATGAATATGAATAAATTTAATATGAATTGATAAATATATAAATATAACTACACCATTATACATATAAAAGTATCGAATCAACATCCATTATAAAATGTGTATTAGAAACGTAGTTACAAATCAAATGCCCTATTATTTTAAATAAATTAACCATTGCGTATTATCCAGACAACGCCACCCTCCTCCGTACTCTAGCATCTACCCACCCAACCGTCCTATAATAATTTTTTATTATTATTTTACAATTTTTTAATTTTTTTTAAATTATTTTCTTATTATATATATATATATATATATATATATATATATATATATATTGTAATTTTATTTATGCATGTGTTAATTTATTTTTTTTTAAGATCATTTAAGTACTAATTATATATTAAAGAATATATGAAATTTTTTGGAAAACCATGATTTAATGCATCATAAATTAGTTTTTTAATATTACTGTTAATTAGATGAGAAGAACATAAACACTTTATTCTATATAAAGGATTAAGGATTATATTATGATATACAGAATTATGAAGACAAGATTTAAAATTAGTAAATGTATTAACTTTGAATTTAAATTCTTTACGTTTATCATATAGATCAGTTATTGTTTTGCTTTCTTTTATTCTAATTTTAAGATCTAAAAAGTTAATTGTATTGTTAGATAGGAGGTTTTCCGTTAATTCTAAATTAGTAGGATAATCTACTTCTACTGGAAATTGAGAAATATTAGTTTGATCAGTGGCAATTAAAATTATGTCATCAATATAACGATATAAATGTAGATTACTATTAGTAAAAGTACGTTCATAGTGATATAAGTCTGATAATAAACTGGATGTACATCCACCTTGTGGTATACCGATGTTCTGTAAATATAATGTGTTATCTTCCAAAATATAATTATTATAGATAATGAAATTTGTTAAAGATTTAAAATAAGCTATATCTATATTAAATGGTAAATCCAGTTTATGATGATACTTTTTAACCCTCAATCTGCGTAATTGTTTTATCAAAATAGCTTAAAAAATTGCGTACTTAATTCCCTCGCGACGAGCGTCTTTTAAGAATTTTTATGCTTTTGCCACCGGTTTTTCAAAACAAAAATTTTCGTCTGATTTAATCGGGAAAATGCTCCGATTAGATAAGGCAAAATTTACAATAAAAAGTAACTGGTGGGAATGATCAAGGTGGGTTAATTAGTCGGAGAAAATGCATCCCCGATGAAATCCCGGGTTCGCAAATTTTGCTACTTTTACATTGCCCGAAAAACTCTCGGGTTGCGCAACGAGAGGGTTAAATAATGCATTTATAATATAGATTTTTCATATATTGACCAGTTGATAGCTATTTTTTATACAATGTGTATTATCAGTGGTTGCTGTCAGTATATATATTTGATTGAGAATTTTTAATAGAAATTTATTGGCTTTATTATTATATGTATTGCATCCAATAGTTACAGTCCTAAATTTAATTGGCTTCTTATGAAATTTGGGTAAAAGAACTAAATAAGGATAATTAAAGTTAGTAGAGAAAATATTTGAATTTTACGGTTGTTTACTATTACATTTTCATTAGTTTTTTGAAAAGATTTATTAGAAAAAATACAGGATGTAAGAAATTGGTGATAATAAGATTTACATATGATTGCATAATTATTAGGAGATTTGTCTACATATGTAATAACGTAGTTTTTTTGTAATTTAGTAATTTGCTCGAAAAAATGCTTTGTGTTAATAGTAACCCAAATCGGAAATATTATATTTTAAAGCCTTAGTTAATTTTTCAATAACTAGTATTTTCCATTGATTATATTATTCACTGGATTTATTGCATGTATTTTATAAATAAAAATATCTATATCATATGTAAACTGTTTTATAATAGATTTTACGTTAAATTTAGATGGAAGTCTGTATTTAGTACCATAACCCAGTAGTATTTTCAATTTAAAATCATTAAAAATATTAAGATATATATATATATAACCTACCAGGAAATCACAGTATATTATATCATAAGCAGATTTTAAAGGTAAATTATAACGAACAATAAATTAAAAAATAAAAAGTGTGAACAAACGTAGTAAAATACATTTTAAATAATAAATTAGAACAGAAATGGAATATAAGGTCATATGAGAATGGAAAAATGAATGACAAAGCAGCAAGCGATTGTTTAATATCTTCAGTCGGGAAAAACATCCACTTGTTACAAAAGAAAAAAAAAACCCAAAGAAATGAAATGCAGTATTTCATATAGTAGGTAGGCGAGGACCCGAGCTAGTCTTAACTGCCGATATAATGGATTGCATCTATATAAAAAAAAATAAGATATCAGAGAGAAAAAACACTGAATATGAAAATCATATTAAAGTATATGCAAAATTAAAAAGAAAAATCCTATAATAATAATAATAATAATAATAATAATAATAATAAATTGAACTTATAGCTGCCATGTGAGAAGCACTTATAAATGAATCAAACAATTGTACTACAGTTGCAGATAAGAGACGAATAGAACAGGTAAGATGTTTAGTTGCTATGTTTACAGTTAAGATATGTAAATAGTTAAATTATTTATGAATTTAAAATTAATCATCAATAAATTATTACTAATTAAACGTAAAGAAAATACAAAAAGAAAATCTAAATATAATTATTTATATTTAAGTTTTAAGATTATTAACTAATTGGGAAATATACATTAAAGTTTTAAAACGGATGAACAGTTGACATTGTTATACCAAATTTATGAACGAATTTATTTTTAATTATTAATAATAGTAATTGTCATGTGTAAGTTACATACAAATCATAATAAATATCTTACATCTTTAACTTCTATTCACTTATTCCGAATAATTAAAAAACTTAACTGTATTATATTTATAATTAAATCATATAAACATTAACTTTTATTTAATTTTCATTAGTTGTATTACAGTTACAGATAAGAAACGAAACAAACATACAAGATGTTTAATTACTGCGGTCGCAGTTAAGGTATTATACAAACAGTTTCGTTAATTTTGAATTTAAAATTTATCATCAGTTAATTATTACTAATTAAAATAAAATAAAATACAAAATGAAAAACCAATTATAATTATTTATATTCACCTTTTAAGACTATTAAAATTAAATGAAATACAAAATGAAAAGCTAAATATAATTATTTATATTCAGTTTTTAAGAATATTAACCTATTGAGATAATATTGTATTAAAGTTTTGACTGTTGAACAGTTGAAGAAAAATATATTGTAAAAGAAAATATTATGTTAAACAATTTAGTGCTGCCTTCTATGATAGAATTTATATATTTTTTAATTTAGTGATTATGAATTACTTTAATCATAACTTTCAAACGTTAATTTAAAAGCATTTTAGTTACAATTTTAACTCTTTGTTATATACCAAATTAACCAACGAATATATTTTTAATTCTTAATAATAGTAATTGTCATGTGGGGTTTATATACAAATAATAATAAATATCTTACACCTTTAAGTTATATTCGCTTATTCCAGATAATTACCCAGTTTATCTACAATATTTATAATTCAATTACGTAATTATTAACTTGTATCTAAATTTTATAAATAATTTTAGTTAAAAGATAATTTAATATTGATTCAGTTTTTAATATTACATTTATATATAAATATATATCTCCGATTTTAATATAAATGATAACTCATAAAAACAATAAATTTAATTATAACAAAAATTTAATGATGAATTATTATGTGAAAGAAATAACATAGTAATGATCACAGTTTTTTCATAACCAAATTAATATCACATATCGGGATTTTTTTTTTATAAATAAATAATATATACATGTACATATGCATACATACGTGTATATACAATACATACACACACGCATCTATATATATATGTGTGTATGTATGAATGTATAACAAATCTTACAAACCACTATCCAACCTCTTCTAATCTTTTTTTATTTTTGTATATAAAACACCAAATTATTTAAATGAATTAATTATTGAATTTGCCATGTAGTTTGGAGAGACATATTTTTTAGCTTAATTACTGATAAATTTAATGTTTTTATCTGAGTATAAATATTTTATTCTGCGTAGGTAATTAAGTAAAATAATTTTATAAAGAGATTCATGTCAGTATAAATTACAATGTGTAAACACATATATTTGACCAAAAGAAAAATATTCTTTTATCATCAATGCCAAATATTTATTTTTATTATTATCAGATTTTGATTTAATGTAAGCTGTGTGGGATATTGAATAGGTCACGATGTCATAAAAGTATTACTTAAATAAAATATAATTATATCATCTATGTAACGATAGTAAACATAATCATTATTATTACCTAATGAATTATTTTCCCACTATTATAAATATAGATCAGAATAATTTTTCAGTCATTAATAGTTGCAAAATCCTATTCATTAAAAAAATTCAATTGTTTATTATAGTCTATTGTAGGGATGCACAACCTGTGGCCCGCGGGCCAAAACCCGTAAGGCATGGTGACGTCACGGCGACGTCGTTGTGAAGTCACACTGTGACTTTGTGACCGTCGATGTGACGTCACGTGACGTGGATGTGACGTCACAGTGACTAGAATGCGAGGTCGTTATGGCCGTTTTAGAGGTCGTTTGTGACGTCACATTGTGACCACTCTGTGAAGTCACGGTGTGACTAATTTGTGAAAAGTGTGTCATTTGTGACTATTTTGGCATTAACTTTGTGACGAACCTGTGACGAAAGTGACAATGTTTTGAAGTCACACTGTGACCAATTTGTGAAATATGTGTCATTTGTGACGAACTTGTCATAAACTCTGTGATGATTTCAAATGAAAATCAAATTTCAAATTAATTGCTTAAAAGGCGCAAAGGCGAACTAGTGAAAAAGATTCCATGCTGGAACTCGAACCCGGGCCATCAGTATAGCGCACTTACATTCTACCGACTAAACCACACGGAACGATACCCAGCCTGGAAAATTTCTCACTATTACATGTTGGCAAGGCTACAAACGCAGCACAAGATGCAATATTTATCGTCAGCCACCGACATGGCGCAAACACGAAACTTAATTAACCCTTTCACCGTCCGAGGGATTTCCTGTATTTTAATAAGAATGCTTGTAAGTTCCAAGATATATATATTTATTAATCGCAGTTTGATGCTATAATATCTTTAATACCACTTCTTTCTATATATGGGCTCAAAATAAAATTCTGTTTAAAATATTTTTTTCTACAGCTATTTTAACATGATTTCTAGAAACGGAAAAATCCGGGCCAGACGGTTAAAGGGTTAAATCCAGCATCGATTGAAACTATATTAATACTTGGAAATTTTTTTCTGAGAGAACCATTCGCCTTGCATACAATATTTCAAATGAAAATCAAATTTCAAATTAATAGTGTAAAAGGCAATTTTAATTTGAAATTTGATTTTCATTTGAAATACTGTATGCAAGGCAAATGTTTCTCTCTGGAAAATTTTCCAAGTATTAATATAATTTCAATCGATGCTGGATTTAATTAAGTTTCGTGTTTGCCCCATGACGGTGGCTCACGATAAATATTCCATCTTGTGCTACGCTTGTAGACTTGTCAACATGTAATAGGGAGAAAATTTCCAGGCTGGGTATCGTTCCATGTGGTTTAGTCGGTAGAATGTGAGTGCGCTATACTGATGACCCGGGATCGAGTCCCGGCGTGGATATTTTTCACTATGTTGGCCTTTGCGCCTTTTAAGCAATTTATTTGAAATTTGAATTTCATTTGAAATATTGTATGCAAACCGAATATTTCTTTGTGGAAAAAATTCCAAGTATTAATATTGTGATGAATTTTAAAATGGACAATTTTAAAATAAAGTTTTGTTTGAGATATAAATTCGTATCTTTTTACCGTACTTTTTAGCAAAATATAGCTATTTTGGAGTCCTATTCTTCTAAAATAGTTTTAATTTTTCCACTTAAAAAACAATGTTTGTCAACTGACATCTTTTTTTATTAAGTTCTAAGCTTGATCTTGAGTTCAAGCTTGATATTAAGAATGTATAAGATTTTAAGGTGTTGTGGTTGTGATTAATCTTTGCTTTATTAAATACGACGTAAGCCATATTTATTTAAATTTTTTATTTCCGTGTAAATTGTATTTTGTGAATATGAGCTTAAATAGATTTGGTATGTTCTATAGGAAAAGACTGATCTGGAAAATAGAAAAAACAAATAAGAAAAATCATGCGTTAAGCATAGATTATAAAACACTTTCCAACACTTCTCGAATGCTTTAAAAAACTTCGTTATTTAGGGAAATAAGGTAAATAAGAGAACTAAGTAAACATCTTAGAAAACGCATAAAACATTTGAAAAACTCATTTCCGCAGTTACTGGCCATAGCTAAATAGGTTTTCCAATTCTTTTGAACAGCCCTGTATTTGATCTGTAGGTTCATATATATATTATATAATGGGATAATTTAGTTTAGCAAGAAAACTCATAACAGGTTGAAACTCTCTTTCAGCAATTTATACTAATATATGGAAACATACTTTAATACTTTTGTACAACCCTGTAGTTGACCTAGAACCTTCATTACACGCCACCGTTTAGTTAAAATTTAATTCAAACTAAAACACACTTAAAACAGCTGAAATCACATTTCCAGAAATTATAATTTATAGACGGCCATGTATCCAATTCTTTGCATGACCCTGTATACCATTTTATCTATATTATACAACAGTAAATTAAATTCAGTTCAGCGTAAAAATGCACAACTCATTTAAAAACCACCTTTAAGTAACTTCCACTCATACCCAGTAATCCTTGCGAATACTTTTGTGTAGCCCTGTATATGAATTATAGCATTTATATACACCATATACTATGCATAAATATAGTGAATCATGACTGCATATCATAATTAAAAATGCATTTCCAGCAATCATCACAAATGAACAGTACTTCGGATACAATATAGTATCTGAACTATATTGTGTGTGCCTGTAAATGCTATATACACTTCATATTCTACATGAAAAATTTATAGTATGTAAACCTCAGCGACGTATATCATTTTCATTATATATGAAATAGATTAACATAATTAAAGTACGCCGCAAACAATTCCCTCCACCGCTATATCATTATGTATTGGAATTTCTTTTTAGCCCTGTAAATGAACAATAACTATTCTTTGCATCTCGCATTCTTCAGAATGCATATTTTAGTACGTTTCATAAATGCATATCAATTTTTTCCTGTATGAAAACGTGTAAAATCATGAAAAAACCTTTGAAACGATTTTTTCCCAGAGGCCGTAATGTAACGGAATACTTTTGACTGTACCTGTAAATGAACTAAACATGCTACAAACGTCGTTACACATAGGGACCGTGCTATGGTAAAGGTCAATAACATCTAAAAATTTCAGACCAATCCGAGTATATTTACGAGAGTTAGAGAGCGGACAGACGGCTAGGTAAACCAAAGTCATAAACACTTTTCAACTTTGTTGAAAGGTGTTAAAAAGGAAATATAAAAGTAAAATAAATGATTGAAAGGAAATATAAAAGTAAAATAATGAACTTTAAAAAATATATACTAAAGCAGTTTAATCTATAAGCTTCCTATCAGGCATGAAAAACACTTTATTTCAATGCTTAAATATAATATTTTATTTTTTAAGGGTGTATTTCAATCCAAACTGCTTATTATCTGATTCCTTTTTTAATTCCTTTTTGTTCTCAAACGCATCAAACTGAAAAATTCTCTTATTTAGAAACTACTTAATGTGCCGTGCTTCTCGATTTTTTGATAAATGCAGAAAATATTACAAAAAATGCTGTCAAAGTAGGCGTTTTGAACCGAATTTTTCACAGCGGAAGATCTGGGAATGAAAAAAAAAAAAGGTCTTACTGAGAAAATAATTATTTAAAACTTAAATTCTAATGAATTGAGGGGAAAATGAAATCACACGGCCTCTTAAACATCTCTTCAAAAATCACCTCAGCAAGTTTCATGTTTTTACTTTTAAAAATGAGTCTGAAAATGTCTCAGAAAATATCGAGCTGTTGAAGGTGGAAAAATATTTTTTAGAATACACCTTTAATGCCAATATTTATGTGTATCGAAAACGTAGAAAATGAGTTTACAATCGAAGAAAATTTAATAACTGATTCTGAATGTCTATAATTAAATATTTGATTAAAATCGCAAATAGAAAAAAAATGCTTACATACAATTAAAAATAAATAAATAAATATACCAATTTGAAAAACACTAAAAATAATAATTAGTATTTTTAATTGTACTATTAAACAACAACTAACTGCAATAGATGAATTAAATGCATTATTAGATTTAGCAATTTCTCAAAAATCTTTTCATATGTTATAAGGAATTCCTATTATTTTATAATTTTGGCAAATGTTAAATCTAAAAACATTGGTATGAAGATTCAGGATTTTAAATAATAATTTAAAATATTATTAGCAAAAAAAAAAAAAAAAAAAAAAAAAAAAATCTTTCAAAAGTTACGCTATTATAATAAGTAAAAAGACATTTTCCCACTATAATGTTAATTTCTAAACTGAAACAGTTTCGTAATATCATACTATTCGAATATAATATTTAACTCCAAAACAATAATGACGATAAATACTGTTATATGAGTGTTAGTAATCAGAAAAAAAAATAAGAAGCCGAAAAAAATTCCACATCACTGTCTCAATCTCAAGTAACTGCAAATTAATGTTTATATTCATCCCACTATGAATGTAGACATGAATTTCTTTTTTTTTTTTTTTTTTTTTTTTTTTGAGCGATGGCCGATTAACACATTTTACAAAACAGTGTCGATTAGGAAAATTTCGCTTCAAGACAATTCCAGATCAGTCACTTTCTATATGTATAACATAAATCTATTTAATTCATAATCGTAATATACAAACAGAAATAAAAAATTTAAATTAAATAAGACTTACCTTTTTTTGCTGTAAATTAATAATATCCGAGTATTTTTGCCCGAAAATGGCAGACGTCTTTCTCTTACATTTAAAAAAGCAAAAACAAAAGCTGACATTGTAGGCTTGGTCATGTTCTTTTCCCGCGTGTATGACAAAAAGTTCTCTGTTTACCCTGCGGTTGCGGTCATATAATCCGACGCAGACGATCTTCAGCAGCTGATTTTACTGTTTATTTGCAGTCCTAACTTTCAGGCGGAATAGTTTTATGAGTTAGTCTGTAATTAAAATTTTCTATTTGAATAATTTTCCAATGCATTTTACCATTTCTTTTTTATCAGTTTCAAAAAAATTCATTTGAAAACGGAAGTTTATTAGATAAAACACTGCTTAAATTTTTAAAATGTGTAAAAATAAATTTAATGGTAATAATACCACCCCCCTTTTTTTAAGTAAAGTTTGTTTCATGCGAAATAAATAAAAAATATCTTCTTAATAAATAAAAAAAATGTTTTCGAGGATAAAAAAATTTTCTTTGTCAATCTGTCAATATTTTCATGTTAATTTTCTGCAGAAGAAAACAATTTGTAAAATAACTTTTTTAAAAGTCATACCTCTAAAACACAAATTGGAAATGCGAAAAATTAATTATATCATGTGTTTTGCATAAATTTTGTATATATATTTTTTTTTCGGAAAAGGCTAATTTTATTTAAAAAGGCTGAAAAAAGTAAAATTTTTTTAAAAAAGCAGTTACTAAAAATAGATTAACAGGAAAAAAATATGACTTTAATGCAAATTATAAAGCAATAAATGCATATATGACTAAACTCTGAAGATTCTTTGTGCGTGCTCATTAAAATCTGCAGACTTAACTGTAATAGAAAATGTTTAGTTTGAAACCACAGAAGTGTTTCGACCAGTGGTCGCCAAAAAAGTTAAAAAATTTCCTCCCTGCAAACTAAATATGTAAAAAGTATAGATTTAATATTTCTAATTCTAAATATGTTTCAAATTGCTCCAGCACATAGCATTTTTCTGAGAAATACTTTTATAATAATAACAATCCGTGATGTATTATTATATTAAATTGCAATGCTAGATAAAATTGAAATCATGAAAAAAGTATACTTTCACTTCTTAGATATCAAATTGATAAAATATAGCATGGAAATCTAGTTTGTTGATACTTGTACCGTGCATTTTTCTTTTTCTCCCCTCCCCCTTCTTTTCGTGTCCGAATTTACTATTTGCTGTCCACTAATATTCATTCCTTATGCCGCTGTAACTAGGGCATGTTTTAAATATTTCTCTTCATTTTCAAAAATTTTTGAAGTTAATATTTTTGTCACACTGTGATTTACAATATGGTGGGTTTTTTTTGTCACATATATGACGTGACGTACGTTACATGCAGTGACATAACAGTGACGTTACAATATTTTTTTAATTGCCGGAAAAATAAAATTTTACAATAAGTAACATGTTTTGAAGAATTTTTATAATTGTTTAAAGTTTTCTAAGAAGTTCACATCTCAGTCACAATGTGACATCACTGAGTGGTGGCATTTTGGTCACAGATGTGACGTGACCACAGTGACTTACAGTGACGTCACAATGACGTCACTGTGACCATGCATGCTATGAGGGAAGTGGCCCACGATGGGGTAACGTGAGGCCCGCGAATTTCGTCAAATGATAACTGGAAAAAATGGCAATTTTTGTCCATAGATCGTAGAAAAAATCGTGAATTTCGTCAATTTGCCAGGGGACAATTGCAAATTTCGTCGGAAGAATCGCGAATGTCTTTGATCGGGTGCGAAAAAACACGGAAAAATCGCGAATTTTGTCGATGAGGCGCGGAAAAAATGCAAATCTCGCCGATCGGCACGGAAAAATCACGAGTTTTGTCGATCGAGCTGCGAAAAATCGCAAATTTAGTTGATCGGGCATGAAAAAATCGTCAATTTTATTGATGGTGCGCGAAAAAATTGCAAATTTTGTTGATCCGCTGCGGGAAAATCGTGAGTTTCGTCAGTCGCGAGAAAAATCGCGAATTTCGTCAATTTGCCGCGGAAAAAAAAATGCAAATTTCGTCAGTCAGTTAAGAATCACGAATTTTCTCGATCGGGCGCGGAAAAATCGCGAATTTTGACGATTAGGAGCAGGAAAATCTCAAATTTCGTTGATCGGTAGCAGAAAAATCGAGTGTATCGTCTGTTTATCGCGAATTTCGTCAATTTAAAAAAATTGCAAATTTCGTCAGAATCAGTTAAGAATTGCGAATTTCGATGATCGGGCGCAGAAAAATCGCAAATTTCGTTGATCAGGCATTGAAAAATCGAGAATTTTTTCGATGATGCGCTGCAAAATTGAAAATTTCGTTGAGGGCTGTGGAAAATTTGCAAATTTCGTCAATTTGTCACCGGAAAATATTGCAAATTTCGTCAGAGTCAGTTAAGAATCGCGAATTTCGTTGATCGGGCGCGGAAAAATTGACAATTTCGTTGATCGGGCACAGAACAATCATGAGTTATGTCTATCAGGCTCCGAAAATTTGCGAATTTCGTCGATGAGGCGCGGGAAAATCACGAATTTCGTCGATGGGGCGCGGAAAATTAGCAAATTGCGTCGGCTAGGTGCGGAAAATTGATCAGGCACGAAAAAATCGCAAATTTCGTAGACCGGCTCCTCCTCCCTCTTCGTTCATAAAGGTCACACTTTTATTTTGGCGCTAGCCACTTTCATGCGTATTTTTAATCTGATTGTAGGACACAGATCACCTCCCCGAAATAGAATTCTCTCCTTGTTACTGATGTGGCCCTCGACAACCCAGAAATTTTTGTAAGTGGCCCTTCTCTTAAAAAGGTTGTGCACCCCTAGTCTATTACAATCATATATTTTTTTATGATATTTGTGCTCATATAAGAACTTTCAGAAAAATTTAAATTATTAGTAATCAAGGTTAACTATCCAAGGTTACCCATTTTAAGTGCGCTGAATTATCATTTTCGACTTTGCATTCCTAAAACCTGCCGTAACTTTGTAACAAACGATTGTACGACTTGCGGATGATGTCGTCCGATTCAGAATAAAAAACTAGATACTGAACGATACCCCACTTGACCTACTTCATTTTTTTATTCTCTTCCCCCCCCCCTTGATTAAAATGCCCCCTTTTGCCTCCCAAAAAACATGCTGAAAGAACTTTATTTCGGGGGGCTCATCGGGTCTTCATTTCTATTGCTAAAGCGAAGTCCTTCTCAATTTTTTGTGAATGGCTATCAGTTGTCGTATTTTACTCGATGTTTGGTTTATTTTACCTGAAATAATTACAGTTTGCAATATTTCTAGCAGTGAGAACATATGTAACGTTAATTACTTTTGGAAATATGAGGCGTCTAATTCAGCGCTATTTGTTCGTAGATTGTGCCCACTTTTATCACCTCTAGTGATATCGTTACATTCCACACAAAGAAATGTAAGTCGGTTTCGAATTCTGTTAAAATATCATTCATTATTGTTAAAGTTACGAAAAAAATTCCTGATTACTACTAAAATGAGACATCCTGTAATTTTGACTGAATAAATGAATTGCAAGCCTGGTTTCTATACAAATATTGAGTTGTAGAATGCCCTATTACCCCTTAAAGTTTTTCTAAAGTCTTTTGACACACCGCGTATGTCTATTTGTGCTCATAATATGTAAATAACAATGGTAGCAATTATTCAAAAAATATTCACAGTTAGATATTTTTAGAACAAACTGATTTAAATAAGGGTATAAATTTTAAAACACTAAAAACTAAATGAGATAGGTATTCAAACTAAGTATAATTTTGGTCAACTGATATTACTTTAAAAGTAGCAATGTTATGCTTTTATTCTGTTATAGTAATGCGAAATTATTTTGTAGATTACTTTTGATAACTTTTTTTTTTTTAATTCAATTAAACTATCAACCTTCAATATTTTGAAATTTATTGAACCGTATTATAACACTTTCGCGTCCGCTTCTTTTGGTCTTTTGAAGAGTAGTCCCCGCTTATAAGTACTACTCTTGCATATTGCATTATTTTACAAAAACAATTACAATATTCGTGTTTAAATTGCAAATTGATATACATAATAACGATGCTGTTTTTAATCGATGTTATTTACATGATACGTTTATCATGTGAATGTTTTCATCATAAATCTTACATCGTTTTCTCGATAGTTGAAAACAGTGGGGTAACTCTTTTGGTGAAAAAGGAGTATAACTCTTCTCCTACTTTATAAAATTTTAGCTCACAGACTATCAAAGCCTGAGAACTAATGTGCCCCGCGGGTTCTGTATGTATGTAAGTATGTACGTAAGACGATAACTCTTGATAGAAATATCCGATTTGCTTCAAATTTTTTTCTAGGTTCATTCTGATAAGGCGCTTCCCTGATTAGTTTTGGCGATTCATTGGTTAAGTATAAAGGGGGAAACATGGGCTAACCCTCCCCCCCCCTTAACTTAGATAAATGGGTTTTTCATGCAGAATTATCAGATTTTCTTCAAATTTGGTATACCGGTTAATTCTGATAAGGCGCTTTCCAGATTATATTTGAAGGTCCATTCTTTAAATTTTAAGGGGGGGGGGACGGGGATAATACCCCCTTAATTTAGATCAATGGGTTTTTCTATCCGATTTGCTTCAAATTTGGTGTACCGGTTTATTCTGATAAGGCGCTTCCCTGATTAGATTTCGAAGTTCATTGGTTAAATATAAAGGGGGGGGGGACGGGCACTGATACTCCCCTTAATTTAGATAAATTGGTTTTTCTATCCGATTTGCTACAAATTTGGTATACCGGTTTGTTTCGATAAGGCGCTTCCCTGATGACATTTCGAGGCTCATTGGTTAAGTATAAAGAGGGGGAAACGAAGGCATAATTCTCCCCCTTAATTTATTTTTCGAGGGGCATTATTCTTTGAAATACGAGTAGAATATACAATTAGTGTGAATAGCCTGTGAGCTCAATGCCAGCAATTTAGGTATGGGCACTTTTCATTTTTATTATTATTAAGTGGCTTTTATCATACTATCTAGTTTCCTTTATGTGTGAAATCATTGTTTAAATCTGGATCCAGATACTTATTGTGTACATTCCGAGAGATATTCATGTTCTATAGTAATTGTTTACATATTAAAATAAGTTCTGCTTTTCTGCCATACATTTTTTGCTTTATTTTTACTCTTAATTTTGGTGCAGAATCTCTCATGCGTGACATTGCGCTATTAACTCCCATTCAACCAACCATCCAACCCTTATAAATTCGTACAATTATATTTGCATTATATTAATTATTTTAAGGAAAAACTTTGAAACCCATTGTTTTAACGGATCTGTTGTTTTAGTGTTAAAGAATGGACAAATATAGATTTAAAAACACATTAATAATTGACAATTATCTTAATTACTTTAATTTGATTCTTTACCAAGTTAAAACATCTGCTAACTTTTGGCAAAGATGCGAAAATACTTCGTTGTATTTCTCAAACATTATTAATTCATGGAACGCGTACAAATGGACGCGTCAACAAAAGACTTTTATTTACTTTTTACGAGTCAAACTTTAAATACCAAGCTTCTTTTGTAACCACCCGTGATTATATGAAGGTACTGTTGAAACATTCTATCTCATGATTATTGGTCACGCGATGTTTATACTTATAGGTCACGCCACCCTTTTCATCATTTGCAATAAATAAAAGAAAATATAAAATATGCATCGCTTTTAACTTTACATGGGTATATTTATCTGTATGTATATTTATCATGTAACAAATGCGTTTAAAAATCGTTAAAAATTTTTAAAAATCCTTTAAAAAGAACAAATGATAATTAAAAATTGCTGTTTGCATGAATAGTATTTGGAGCACTGAAAAAAATGGGTTCTCAAAACTGAGTAAAAAGTGCTCAGTTTTAAATACATAACATACTCAAAATAGCTCCGATCCAAATGTACTCAAAATTGAGAAACAGATGTACTCATTTTTGATTCCATGGTTATGTTCAAATATGAATCGTTATGTACTGCCCCCAGAACCTACAAATTAAAGTAAAAATGTACTGACATTTATTTCCCGTTCCCAATTATTAACAAGAAATGTTTAATTGATTATTTAGTAAGAAAAATGGCAAAATTATTAGTAAGATATCCAAATCGAATATTTTTATGACAAGAGCATTATTTGCAAGCACTTTTAAATTATATTAAAATGCTGTGCATAATTTAATATTCATATTAATAAACATCCTTTATGCTGCAATAAATGAAATAAACCATTACAGGGTACTCAATTATCGTTTTGTTTGGGTTTGATAACATGTGATGCATCAAAATTGAGGAAAGGATAGGTTCATTTTTGATCTAAACATACTCAATTCGATATGAGTACATCGATTTACTCATTTTTGAGTACTTCATATTTTTCAGTGAGTTGATCAGATATTTTTAATAGCAAAAGCACTTAAATAAATCGCCCATAGAGGGCTTAGGTACAAATATGTAAAACAAATTCATGCAAATCATATTTTCATCAGAAAAAAAATAAAAGAACTACTTGCAATTCATATATTTATTCAAGCAAAATGTGTTCGACATGACCTCTGCCGCATGGTGTGAACATACATTAAGCAACTAAGGTGAGACACATCTCCAATGAGAGAGGAATACAGCATGTCTGAATCCACCATATTAGTCTGTGTTCTGGATGACATCTTTAAGTTTTACCAGCCTTTGGAGCCTGTTTACCGCAGGGTCAAACTTCCACCGCTTTTTTCGAATAATATTTTTTTGCCTTATTTATGACAGAAATTCTGCATCTAATTTAGGCAAAAATCACTTTCAGAAATATTGATTGAAATTTAGCCCTGCCGTAATCACACTTTGCCAACGTGGAAGGGGAAGATCGGTATATAAGCGACCTTAAATTAATCCCACAGCGAAATAGCTACCTGAGTCAAATCATTGGAAGCTGAGCTGACTGTAGGAGCCACGTAATCTCAAACTATTACATGGCCTTCACTGAAAGTATTCAAAATAAACGTATTCAATGAAATGGAAACGTGCTATGAGGCGTCATCCTGCAATTCTACAGACAGAATATACTTCTTTCCTGCACTGCGATCACGAGCATTGTGTCTGTGTCCACATGATGTGTCTTATTCACGCACAGAATGAACAGTGAACTGGGAACGTGGGATGAGACATCATCCTGCACATCCTATAGATAGAATATACTTATTTCCTGCAATGTGAGGAAGGACGTTGTGTTTGCGTCTACATGTTGTGTCTTATTCACGCAAAGAATTAACAATGAACTTGGAACGTGGGATGAGACATCATCCTGCACATCCTATAGATAGAATATACTTTTTTCCTGCAATGTGAGGAAGGACATTGTGTCTGTGTCCATATGTTGTATCTTATTCACGCACAGAATGAACAGTGAACTGGGAACGTGGGATGAGACGTCATCCTGCACATCCTACTGACAGGATATTTTTCTTTCCTGCAATGTGAGGAAGGGCGTTGTGTCGCGTCCACATGTTGTGTCTTATTCACGCACACAGACATTGTGTCTTGTTCATATACAAAAGTCAGATACAATTCAGAAGTCATTATACGCGTTTTTCAAGCAGGTCCTGGATAAAGTTCTTCGGTTACCGTATAGATATGGCAGATATTGACGAGAACGTTGCTTAATTTATATGATATTGTTTCAATATATGCCTACTGCTATTTTCAAAAAATGCAGCATTTATTTTCCCCTAATAGTTTCCTAAAATAGGTAAGATATTTGCGTATTTTTATTCTGATGCTCAACGAAATGTTAACACAGTTCAATATTCCGATTCAATATATGTGTTACATAGTAAAACATTCAAAGCTAAATCAACATTCGTATCGTTATAAAAATAGTTGTTAAGCAAGGTTATTGGACTTCGAAGGCTTCCGAATTATATTGGATTTGAAGCGGATTTATTCAACGCATAAAACAGTGACAATGTAACATAGGAGAAATGTAAAACTCAAATTCTATAAGTAAAAATCCTACATTTCTTCCTTAGAAAAATATTTTGATCCTGAGTATTAAAATAACAAAAATCAAATAACCATAATGTCAATTTTTAGTCTGCCAGAATATAATGTGATGTGTCGAATATTAAATACTTACGAAAGTTATTTTTCGCTAACATAATCATCACATCTTAATAATTTAAACGTCGTAATGGTGATTTTATGCAAAACATGCTCCTGTTTGAAAAAGTTAAAGCCATTCTTTAAGGTTGTATTTGTCTGTTCATCGAATGTTAAAAACTGTTCCTCAACACTGCATTTCTATGTCTTCAAATGTTTAAGTATAAGGTTTGTTCTCAAGAACTAAATAAAATAATTATATCCTATCTGAAAACAATGTTTTGAACAATAATGCTGTAGGTAGAACAAGTTACTGAAGTTTTTCGAATCTCTTATAAAATATCAAACCAGAGCTTTATTCTTTTACCTGTGGATTTTCGAGATATCACTGCAAGTGAATCAGAGAAAAAGTTGACATTAAAAGAAAAAAATGACTGCATTTTTATAATTTTTTACATTTCATGTTATACCACTCTGCTGTTTATAAATCTAAAGACATTAAGTTCCAACATACCTCATGTGGAAATAAAGAACTTTAGACCATACAGACAAAACGAACTTTGAATTAATTAACGATTTTTTCAAAATAAAAATTATTTACTTTTATGCTTGAAAACGTTTTACGTGTTTTCCCAAAAACTTCATTCTCTGTTTCAGGTTTAAATATGTTTTTGGCTATGGAAGGCAGGTCCTCCTTGAATATGGATATATTCCGCCGGAAGAGGGCTCTGTAATAGTGATTTTTGTGTCATTTCTTCAATATTGTACCATCGAAAAGTATATGGAGTTATGCATAGAATTGAACCAAATTTCATGTGCATGTTTCTGGCTCTGTCCAACAGGTCCCGCGTGAATTTGGGAAAAATCCTCCGGAAGGGGTCGCTGTAATAGTTCTGTTGAACAACGGCTGTTAATGCAGCGGCGTGCAACTCGGCTCCAGCTAACCCGGCTATTCTCAAGCAGCTGATGTACAACAGAATAATTAAAAATATTGATTTTAATAAATGTTGTGATCGAGATTAACTCGTTTTTACTAAAATGAAGCAGAAACTTATGATGAAAATCAAAATTCATGTAGCACTGAAATAATAACACTGAACGATTAACATATATATAAACTCGGTTTATGACGTCAGATGCCGCCATCCGAAGAATCTACAAGAGTCTTTTTCCATTTTTTCCGGTCAAGGGTCAATTCCTCTTCCAGACCTCTATCCCTCATTGCCTTTGAAATATCATCCATCCAGTTCTTTCGTGGTCTTCCCCTTTTCCTTTTTTTGTTTGTTTCATAACCGAATGTGATTCTGGGTAGTCTTTCATCATTCATTCTTTTGACATGACCATACCAGATTAAATGTGTTTTTTTTTAATATCATCTAATATGGTTCCCTTTATTTTCATCATTTCCTTGATTCTTTCATTTCTTATTCTTTCTATTCTTGATATCCTGCATGATCTTCTTAGGGCGCCCATTTCTACTGCCGCTAATTTCTTTCTTTCTATCTCCATAATTCTCCATCCTTCTGCTCCATATAACAATATGCTCTTTACAATAGAGTTGTATATATTATACTTTCTTTTCCTAGAGATCTCCTTACTCCACCAAATAGAATTTAATAGTTTTACAGCCTTTCTCCCCTTGACAAATTCTATATATAATTTCCTGTGAGTCTCTTCCTTCTCTATTAATGTCTACACCTAAATATCTATAATGCTTACAGCTTTCTATTTTTATGTTATTAGTTAGATTTAGGTCTGTCTCATTTCCTCCTATACATAGCTATTTGGTCTTGCTGACGTTCATGTGAAGTCCCCATTTCTCATATTCTTCCTTAATTTTCACCGTCATTTCCTCTAAATCATTTTTACTTTTTGAGATAATAACTTGGTCATCTGCGAATTGTAGAGTAAAAATTGACGTTCCATTCATATTAAGTCCCATTCCTCTGCATTTCTCCTTCCACATTTTCAATGCTTCTTCAACATAAATTTTAAAAAGTGTTGGGGAGATACAACAACCCTGTCTGAGTCCTTTATCTATTTTAAAATCTTTTGATAATCTTTGGCCTATTTTAATCTTTGTTTTTGATTGTCTGTAAAGTTCTTTTTGAAATATTAACATGTATGAGAAAGAAGAAAGTTTTCGGATTGGCACATCCGACTTATTTCATATATCGCTCTTTACAAATAAGTGTGCAATATTGACAATCCTGGGAGGAAAAAACGTACTACCGTATGCTATTTCATCACCACATTAACCCGTTCGAGACCAGCATCTGTTACATAATTTTAATGTGGTTGGCACCAGTGTTTTTTAAAAAGTTACAGCTACTTGTGTAATCCCAAAAAGTCTCTAATTAAATAAGGTAAATATTACTTTTTTATATTACGGGTACCAAAAATATTCTGTATGAGCCTTTCGAAGATGCATATATGCACCTATGGTCCCGAATGCGATAAGTACCATTAGACTGTGAACTGAGTCCATTTTCCAAATATAAAGGTAATTTTAAAAATAGGGGTCGTTCACATATTAAAAACTGTACCAGCTTTGAATATTTAAATGGTAACATCCACTTTTAATGCTTTATTTGAGTTCTTTGGAATAAAGAAGACAAGAAAAAAAGAAAAGTTTATCACGAAAACTCGATAGAATTTCTCACTATGCACAAGAAACAACAATACAATGAACAAAAAAAGAAATTAATCCACCAATTCATGCGATGTAAATGCAATTAATGGGATTTAAAGTACAGATAAAATCAAAACACTTGTATTAAATAGTGCCGTGAAGGAATTTTCACCTTGTTATTAATATAAAAAGTTAAAAACAAGCATAAAGTTACTTAAAAGGTGCCAAGATTTATAAAGATGTTATTATATCCCGAGATCTTTCGAACGAACTCTCGTTCATTTTCAAGGGGAAAAAAGTGTGATTGACTGGAATACAAGAAAAACCCACTTAAGGCTGTTCTCAAATCCAAAGGGTTAACATTTTGATATAAGTTTTAATTCATTTTTGTTCGGAAAAGCATGAAACTAGAAGGTGTTGTTATTCAGAAAATATGTCATCGAACTGTTTTTTCCATTTTCTTGTAAACGCAATAGATCTTTCAGAAACTACTGTCAAAGTTGGCATTTTGAACTGAACATCCGAACGAAAAAAGAAAATCCAGTCAATAAGGGGAGAAAAATGCCGTTTCACGTGATCAAAATCGCTTATAACTCAACAGGTAATTTGTTGATCAAAAAATGGAAAAAACAGTTCGATTCCAAATCGCTTCCACGGTCAGACTTTCCAATTTTATATCTTTCAGTTAAAAAATGAATTTGTAAATGTATCAAAACGTTTTGCGCTTGTTAAGCAGAGCAGTTGAGAACTGCCTTAAAACAAGATGAAAGAGTACGCATGTGCAAGCGAGGTTTAGTCCATTCCGCAAAAGAAAAGAGGGAGGGGAGGGGAGGTTAAAAAATTAAGTCATATTATCAGGATCTCTCGAAATACCTAGAACGTTAAACCAAATAGCGGGAATATTGTACGAAAGGACATCGTTACAGACAGTATCATTTTTAAGCAAAATCTCAATGGAATCACGGATTATTGAAGAATAATGGTTAGATGTAGAAATGATAATTTTAGCTTTTCCGAAGTCTATCTCAGTATTTTCTTCCTGATGCAATCTGGATAAAGCTGTACTTGGTTTGTCAAATTTGATATCAAATAAATGCTCTTTTAGCTTGTCATTAATATAAAAAGTTAAAAACAAGCATGAAATTACTTAAAAGGTGCCAAGATTTATAAAGATGTTATTATGTACCGAGATCTTTTTAACCAGGGCTGCGGAGTCGGAGTGAAAAATGGACGACTTCGACTCCGACTCCGGAAATTTTAACAGATACGACTCAAACTCTTTCGCTCAAAAATGGGCCGACTCCGATAACGCAGACCTGCTTGTAAAAAGGACGACTCCGACTCCGCAGCCCTGTTTCGAACGAACCCTCGTTCATTTTCAAGGGGGGGAAAGGTGTGATTGACTGGAATACAAAAAAAAAAAAAAAAAAAAAAAAAAAAAACACTTAAAACAAGATGAAAGAGTACGCATGTGCAAGGGAGGTTTAGTCCACTGCTCCATAAAGAAGGGGGGGGGGAGGTGAAAAAAAGATGAACTAAAAGAGCATTTATCTGATATCAAATTTGACAAACCAAGTACAGCTTTATCCAGATTGCATCAGAAGGAAAATATTAAGATAGACTTCGGAAAAGCTAGAATTATTATTCTTACATCTAACCATTATTATTCAATAATCCGTGAATCCATTGAGATTTTGCTTAGAAATGATACTGTCTGTAACGACGTCCTTTCGTACAATATTCCCGCTATTTGGTTTAACATTCTAGGTGTTTCGAGAGATCCTGATAATATGACTTAATTTTTTCACCTCCCCTCCCCTTTCTTTATGGAGCAGTGGACTAAACCTCACTTGCACATGCGTACTCTTTCATCTTGTTTTAAGTGTGCTTTTCTTGATTCCAATCAATCACACTTTTTTCTTCTTGAAAATGAACAAGGGTTCGTTCGAAAGATCTCGGGATATAATAGCATCTTTATAAATCTTGTCACCTTTTAAGTAATTTTATGCTTGTTTTTAACTTTTTATATTAAAGTACAGAATTAAAAAGGGAGAAAAATAAAACTCTATATCACTTTGTGAATGCTGCCCAAAATGCTGATGATATTATACTGACAAATGTTATCCTATTTTAGGAATACGTTTTTACGTTCCTTAAGTAATACTATGAGAGTGAGGTTTATTTTTTCTTTTCTTTTTCTAGTTCAAATTGGGCACCATCCTAAAGTTTTATGAACTACAAAACTCCACATGCTAAACATGCTATTTAACACCTAAACATGCTATTTAACACCTATTTAACACCTCGCTCCCGTCAATATCCCGGGCTGAGGTGTCATTCGTTATTTCTCGTGCCCGTCATATTTCCGGGCTGGAGATTTAATTGCTGGAAAAAACTTCTGAAACCAGAAAAATGTAACTGGCATTTCCGTGTGAAGTCTTTGAATATTGCCGTTCGGGTTTGGTTTTTGACGCTGATTGTTACGTTGGACTTTTGTATTGCTTGTTTCGAAATATATCACACTCAAAAAAATTATTAATAATCAAAATTTAATGTATATATATTATTTCAAATATTATTTGTAAAAATTTGTGTGATGATGATAAATAAAGATCAAGATGTGAAAAAAAGGTCTTATTCGCATTAATTAGTATGGTGTAAAACAAACATTAAGACAATGAGTTCTTGCATGATGGCTTTTCTACAAATGTGTATTTGTTCTATAACATTTTTCTTTTCGCTTTAAAAAAAGAAAAAAAAAAGACTAATTGCATATTTTATTTAGAAACCTTATAATTATTCAATTTCTGTAATAAAAATATAGGTACTTTTTTTATGGTTTTTCCAAATATTAAGCGATCTTTAAGGGGTTAAAAAAAATTTTGTGCAATATGTACAATCCTGGAAGAAAAAAAACGCACTACCCTATGCTATTTCACCATAACATTACAGTGCCATTAGACTGATAACTGAGTCTACTTTCCAAATATAAAGGCAATTTTAAAAATAGGGAATGCAATTAATGGAATTTAAAGTACAGAATTAAAAAGGGAGAAAAAACTCTATACCATTTTGTGAATGATGCCCAAAATAGATGATATCCTGTTATAGAAAATTATCCTATTTTAGGAATACGTTTTTCCGTTCCATAAGTACCATGAGAGTGAGGGTTTTTCCCCTGATAAGTATAAAGTACAATGTACGTTTTTACTCTTCCTTCAGTAAATTATGAGAACTTATATATAAGGGCATCATACTCAGTGGTTCATATGAAAAAAAAAAACAGTATATATACATATGTAATGTATACAAGTAGAAAGGTTAATTAAACAGGAGTTACAACAAGAAAATTAGGGATTACAAACACAAGATAAAAATGGTAGATTGTGTATAGCATTTAGAAAAAAATGTAAAATCCAGATACCTTGGCATATTTTTCTTGAAATAATTTCACAAATAATCACAGCAACACATGATTTCTTTAGAAATAAGAAAAAAAAAAAAAAAGATGGTAACTGAAAAAAGGATGCCGAGTATAAGAGGGGCAAAAAACAATTATCCGAACCTACATTTAAAACATTAAGGGTTTATTATTTTTTTTCTCTCAAACAGATTTTACTTTATTTCATTTTTTAACTGGAGTTTAAATTGAGAGACGAAATAATGCAGGTAGCCGCTTACGTTTTTTTAACCCTTAAATGCATAATGTAACTTGGGAGTAACATGATCTTTTTTGCCATTTGACCCTTTCTATTGGTCCTTTGGGGAACTATTATGTGTTGCTTACATCTGGTAAAATGCATTTAAAGTCGTGATGCCTGTTTTTGTTCTGATTTGTTTATACGGGAAGGTTATAGCATATTTTGTTGATATTGCTTGCAATGTGCTCGACTGGCGTTTTTTTCTCTATCTTTATGAGGTAGTAATTATTAATTCTGAAAACTATTAAAAGCATCTCTCTATTCTAAAAGAAGTATCTAACGCTGTCATCGCCGATGTACATGAATTTTTTGTGACCGGAGGTCTTTCTTCACTAATATTAAGAAAACTACTGCATACAAAAATATGAAAAATGGGTAGAATTATAGAGAAATGTTTGATAAACACTCTGAAGCTGGCAGTTTTTAAATCGAAGAGTTATTTTAAGAGATATTTAATGTTAAAGTTTGTTAAAATCGTTCCATTAAAAAAGTTTTATAGAGCAAAAACTATATACATAGGAATGTAATAATTTTTTCCTAAGGATATACATTTGAAACTCGCGATGTGCAGACTGCATTTATTGTGTTAATTTGACTAGTTTTTTTCAGTGTTTATTTCAATTTAAAATTCAAATTTTCAGCGTTTCGAGAGATATTTTTTACATATTTTAGAAACGGTTATTATTTTAAATTGTTGCCAATTGTAAAAATAGCGCAAAGATTAATATTTCCTTTAAATAAAAAAATTATTTACACATGACTATTATAAACAGAAAAAAACCCTTTCAAATTAGAATTAAATGATGATGTTCTGTTAAAAGCAGAAAAATATTGAAAATTACGCCATGAAAATAATTTTCACACGTGAATATTAAAAAAGAAAGAAAACTATAAAATACAGCGTCTAGAATACCTAGTGTGGAAATATGCTATCCAAACAACTCTAAAAATTTGTATCCCTTAAATGTGCGACGATACTGCTAAAATCCCAAGTGACGATCGCAGCGACATCTGCGGGATTTTCGTATTACATTGTACAGACTAGCAATATCTTGCAGTTGTAGAAAATATCCTGTAGATGTCGCTGCAATCTGTATATTTCAGCAGTATCGTTGCACATTTAAGGGATACAGTATTTTAACACTTTTTTAAGTATTACAGGGATAGCCAATTTCCACACTATATATTCTAGGCGCTATACTATAAAATAACGCAGTATGTAATATGCGTTAAAACCGTAAATTTGGAAAATTACGTTCGATTTCAAATGGCCAAATAATAACATTGCCAAACAGTTTAAATTTAAAAATATATTTACACGTACACGAGAGATTTATTTCATATTTCGAGATGGTATTTTAAACTATTGTTGCCAATTCTAAGACAGAGCAAATAATAATATTTCCTTTCAAACAATAGAAAAATTTCCACGTGAGTATTACAAAAAGAAAGAAAAAGTTTGGTGAAAATTATGTCAGATTTAAAACGTTACATTTAAAATCTCTTGTTTAAAATAATTTTCTTATGGCGTTGTTAAAAATGACCGGGAAGCAGAGACTGTGTTGAATTAGTTCATTTTATATTAGCTGATTTTCAAATGTTTAACTAATCTTGCTTAATCAAACACGAAAGCAGCAATTAACACTAGAACGACCGGAAATGTTATAAAAATATTTCACACCAGAATTTTTATTTAAAACTATTTAACTTGCATCTCCGTGGTATATATTTATCTTATTTTAGAAAAAAATAACTGGTTCGAATCGATTTTTTTTTTATTTGATAGCGGTCAAAATGGTCGCTATGGTCGTTCTAGAGTTAACAACAGCTGATTCGGCCTTGAAGTCCCTCAGGAAAAGGGAAATGAATGGAAACCCGTTTACAGGGAGATCGGCACTGGTTTTGTAATTATAATTCAATAATCTTAAGTAGACTTTTAAAAGCCGATCAAATTAACGGATTTTTAGTGTCTGAACGGGGGTTGGCGAGCGTAGCTGGTAGGAGCAGAGCCCCCTAGTTATAAAAAATATTGTTTCATTGAATAGTTGTTATTGTGCAGTTTAAGCACTTTAAAGTAAGTATATAATTTAAAATTATCATTTTTTGAGCAATTTTTGTTATTTAATCAGGAGTGACATTATGACTTAATGTCCAACAGAAAATTAGAAATATATATATATATATATATATATATATATATATATTTTTTTTTTTTTTTTTTTTCGCGTGGATGATTAACAAAAATAGACTCAAATAAAAAAAAATTCCGAACAAAATAAAAAATCATGCATTGAATGGTTAAAGTTGGATTTTTAACATATCATATTCTCAAAATATTAGTGATCATGTCTTTCTGAATGTTTTGGAAATTTTAAATGAAGTTACAGGTGGCCGTTCACACTTTATGAAAACGATTTTCTCCGTTAATTTCTGCACTTAAATTCCATATGGAGTCAAAAAGCTGTAAATAATAAGGCATGTACTCCATAAAAGTTACCTGTGAAAATTGTTTCTATAAAGTGTTAACAACCTTCTGTATTTATCTATCTTTTAATGCTTAGCCCTTTCAAGGGCGCTATTTGCATAGTGCGAACGATTAAATTTAATTCCCAAAATGTCAAATGCCACCAAGATTTTTCTAGTACAATTTTGCTCTCATATTATACGTGAAGAAAAACTTTTGATTTTTTACAAATACGTTTGTTTATAGATTGTAGTGTCAATCAATTATTTCAACATTTTTGGAGCAGAAATACCTTGCCTCTGAAAGGATTAAGTAGTCAAAAAATGCTAATTGCGCAATTTTTTCTTTAAAGACAAAAAATACACCTATCGATACTTTTGCTATAAGATGTTGAATTAAACAAGGCCTTAACATTTTAAGATAATTTTTGTTTTCTTTTATCTTCAATAGAAGAAAGTATTGTAATCGACATTTTTTCGACTTCCGGTTTTCGACGGATTTACACGTTTTAGGGGTCAGAGATCACAAAAAACATGTTTATACAAAATGTCTGTCTGCCCGTGTGTCCGTGTGTCGCCATTGTACCATCAAAAATTGTATGAAGTTATGCATAGAATTGAACCAAATTTTTTGTGTATATTTTTGGCCATGGCAAGAAAGTCCTCCCTGAATTTGAAAAAAAATCCGCCGGTAGGGGGCGCTGTAATAACGATTTTTGTGCGTTTTTTGTGCATTTTGAATATTGTACCATCGAAAAGTGTGTGAAGTTATGCATCGAACTGAACCAAATTTCTTATGTATGTTTTTGGCCATGGTAAGAAGGTCCTCCCTTAATTTGGAAAAATTCTGCCGGAAGGGGGCGCTGTAATAGCGATTTTTGTGCAATTTGCATTATTCTACCATCGAAAAGTGTATGAAGTTATGCTTAATTCTAATAAAAATACTAATAAAACTAATTATAATGAAATATTGGCATGAGATAGAAAAAAGTTTTGGGATTGGCACATACAGCTAGTTTGGAAAAACTTTCAGATTACGAAAAATATTACTTGTATTACTGGATTAGTGATTCTACTTCTGTCCTATCCTGACATTTTCTCCCATCTTACATAATCTTAGGTCTTGTTTATTTAAGCCATGTTAACCTATGACTTAGACAACCTTGATTTAATCTAAAAAAGAAAAGGGTAAATTAAATATCATAAGATTTTTCGATGTGCATTCAATACCCTCTAAACCTTTAAAGATTTCTCGAAAAAGAATTTCACTGATAAGATGCTTTTTAAATTTCTTCAGAAATATCTTAAATTAAATTAACCGTGATATGAATAAAACATGATTTGATTAGATGCATTCATGGAAGATAAAGATCTAGAAAAAGAAGGAGATTGCCGAATAGTGTTAATAAATTTAAAGGGATGTAAAGGATCGCTGTTCCATTATAATTTTTGAAATCGGGGTGAGTAATAATCTTATGCATGTTGATGTATTTAAAAAAAAAAATGTGTATCACACGAGGTTAAAGTTGCTAGTCACTCAGATTCCTAATTCTCCTCACTAATCTTATGTCTATGGGCGTTTGATTTATATGACGAAATTTATATATGATGAAATTTCTCAGCCCCCTCAGTTCCCCGTTTTCTCATAACTTAATAACAGAAATTCCCTACAATTTTTAGTGTTTTAAATCTTCTATTTAAGACTGCCAGTCACTCAGCTTCCTATTTCCTCTCGTTAATGCTAAATCTATGGGCGTAGAATGCATTCATATATTTAAAATATCTCCTCGGTAAATTAATATTTTTAGCTCTTTTTTGTGTGTCCCCTTCTTAAAGGATGCCTCTTTTTTTTTTAGTTCTCAAAATATTTCTAAACTATACGCTAATTTTATGTGAAGTGTTAAAATCTTATTCATATTTCGTCAGCTTTTAACACATAAAATATAAAATTAAGCATAGATTTTAGAAATATTTTGAGAATTACGAAAAAAAGATACATCCTTAAGGCTGTTCTCAACTGCTTTGCTTAACAAGCACAAAACGTTTTAACACATTTACAAATTCATTTTTTAACGAAAAGGTATAAAATTGGAAAGCCTGAACATGGAAGCGATTTGGAATCGAGCTGTTTTTTCCATTTTTTGATCAATAAATTACCTATTGAGTTATAAGCGATTTTTATCACGTGACACGGCATTTTTCCCCCCCTTATTGACTGGATTTTCTTCTTTCGTTCGGAAGTTCAGTTCAAAATGCCAACTTTGACAGTATTTTCTGAAAGATCTATTGCGTTTACAAGAAAACGGAAAAAACAGTTCGATGACATAGTTTCTGAATAACACCTTCTAGTTTCATGCTTTTCCGAACAAAAGTGAATTAAAACTTATGTCAGAAAGTTGACCCTTTGGATTTGAGAACAGCCTTAAAGAATAGTACACAGAAAAAAGGAGTTAAAAATATTAATTTCCCCAGGTGATATTTTAAACATATTAATGCATTCTACGCCCAAAGACTTAGCATTCACGAAGGGAATTCCAGAGCTGAGTGGCTATAACAGCCTTTTAAATAGGAAAAAACCAGAATGTCATGACACAATTGCCATCATTTAGCTCAGCGGTTGCCAGTGGTGAAGCCGTATGCAAGCAGGACGTTTCGGTACCGCCGTTTCGGTCCCAAGACATTTCGGTCCCGAGACATTTCGGTCCCAAGACATTTCGGACCCTGGCCATTTCGGTCCCAAGACATTTCGGTCCCGAGACATTTTGGTCCCAAGTCATTTCGGTCCCTGGCCATTTCGGTCCCGAGTCATGTCGGTCCCTAGCCATTTCGGTCCCTTGCCATTTCGGTTCCTTCTCCAGCAAGCTGAAATTTTCTGCACTTGAAATAGGTGACATAATTTTGTAGGGGACATTGTAGAGTTTTTTAAATAAAGGCCTTAAAATTTTAGTAACAGCTCGCACAAATTTCGTATGGTAATCATTTTAAAAAGCAGGGGGGGGGGGGATTGACATTTTCTATATTTTAGTGTATTATAAGTATAAGGTCCTGATAAATTAAAACATTTATATCTCGATCTATAATTATCGCAAAGCACTCAAATTTTGTACGGTAAACGTAATATTTATAAAAGGAGGGACATTATCGGATTTTTTAACTGAACGCCCTAGATTTTAGTATAACCCGAGTATAAGGACTCGAAAACGCAAACACTTATAACACAGATCAAACTTGTCGCAGCCCACACAAATTTCGTATGATAATCGTAATCGTTTTAAAAAAACTGGGGGGAGGGGGGAGCTCTGTTGATTTTTCCTTTTTAGTGTATCATAAGTATAAGGTCCTGATAAATTAAAACATTTATAATTCGATCTATAATTATCGAAAAACACTCATAATTTGCACAGTAAACGTAATCTTTATAAAAGGAGGGACATTATCGAATTTTTTAACTTAACCCTCGAAATTTTAGTATAACCCGAATATAAGGGCCCGAAAACCGCAAACACTTATAACTCGGATACAAATTGTAGCACCCCGTGCAAATTTCATATGGTAGAAGGAATCGTTTTTAGGAGTGGGTGGAAGGGGGAGTTCTGTGGATTCTTTATAGAAGCTCCTCATATTTTAGCTTATAATAAATATAAAGTCCAGACAATTTCAAAATATTTA
The DNA here is from genome assembly GCA_963932465.1 of Maratus speciosus. Lineage (NCBI taxonomy): Eukaryota > Metazoa > Arthropoda > Arachnida > Araneae > Salticidae > Maratus > Maratus speciosus. The sequence goes on from OZ010788.1 coordinate 259,390,049, forward strand.
TAAGTCGAGCTTTAATTTTCATATGCAAATGCCCATGCACTGCACATATTCAATTGCATATAATTTGGACACTATGTGATTAATAAAGAAAAAAATCTGCAAATATTTTTAAAAATCTTTATTTGATTATATTATTTAACGGCCCATGAATTTTAGATGTATTGCATTTTACATATTTTTTAAAAGGGGCTTCTTAACATGGAATTGTGATAAAGACACATTTTTTTTTTTTTTTTTTTAATTCTGCATCGGAACAGACTACACCTTTTTATTTCATTTTAATAATCATTTTAATTTACTATTTAAAAAAAAAACTATTTAAATTTTGCATTAATCTTTTTACATGTAATACAGCGCTACTTCTACCGGTGTCGAATGACACCTTTAAAAAGATTTCGATTTAAAGTTTTTCATTCGTAATTTTTAAATTGCAACAATTACGAATCCTTTTTAATACATTTATTTATTTTTTATGCTTATTACATTAATATGTTGTTTATTTATTTATTAGTTAATTTATAATATTTTTCTTGCTCTTTAATTATAATTAATTAATATCTAGCTTTTTGCGAATTGTAAACTATAACTGTGCTTAAAATAAATTAAACTCTGCATCTGGACAATAATGTTACCTATCAATGTAAAAAATTATTTTTATGTGTTTGTACAATGTTGCATTATTATTATTGTTATTATTATTATGTTTAATTAATTAATTATTACTTAGACTTTATGTTTTTGTCTGATTTTTCAAAAAATTTCTATTTTATTTTTTTGAAAATAATAAATAAAAAATTTTGAATGAAAACTTTAAGTGATGAATAATTGCTATTAATTAATTATCAAAACAGTTAGTAATTTTAGTATAAAAATTAAATTAATATTTTATTAAATATATATTTTTTAATTTAATGTATCCTTAATTTATTGAAATAATAACATTATTCATATACATTACAAATTTCTACTTTAAAATAAAATCGATACACAATATATTTTATATTCAATTTATCATTATATTTTATAGTTGTTATAAACTGAAATTTATCCTTTACCTGTTTATTTTTATATTTAAAGTTACCGAAATGTAAAACTATTAATATAATTATTAATAAAAGTAAAATAAAAATATATTATTTTTTTCTCTGGAAAAGTGGGAGGAAAAGGGTAATATAAAAAATAAATAAATAAACGACAAATATAAAAAAGCTTAGTTTTGTCAGTTAAAATTTACAAATAAAATTAATTAAAATAATAGTTACATTATTATATAAAATTAAAAATAATAGTCTTATTACAAAGAAATAGGTCCAGGTTCAATAAAATTAGCTCACAAAAATCGTCTTCAAAGGGTGAGAAGACTTAAAAAATTGCAAGCAATAATTTAAAAAAAAATGAAGTGGTGGGTGGAGTTTTCTGAAAACAAAATATTTTTCATAGCATGCCTAGTTACCAAATCACTATTGTTTTCCCAATGTTTATAATGGTAAAGTAACTTATGAAAACAAATTTATAAGATGCAACTTTGTATTATAAAAATAATAAGAAAAATTAAATTTGTGCTTCAATAAATATATCTCATTTCTGAATTATTAAAGGAGAGGGTGTAAAGGGGTGAATTGAGGGAATATTTGCAAAAAATAGCTTATAAGTGTCTAATTGAATTATTGAAGACATTTATGATTAATCTAATTGGAAGAAGAAAAAAGATAAGCACAGTTTAAATATTTAATGAATGATAATTTAAACATTCTAAAAAATGTACACTGTAAAAAAAAAAAAAAATAATAATACTGCCAGTTTTCTGGTAGGAATCGGAAATATAGTTGCCCTTATCGTACTGGAATAATTTCTGACCCAGCTCGTAATAAAATCCGTAAAAATAAGGAAATAGTCAGTAAAACGGTATTTTACGGATTTTATTCGATTTTACGGATTTTATTCCGAGCTGGGTTGGAAATTATTCCGGTACGATAAGGGAAACTATTTTTCCGATTCCTATCGGAAAACTGTCATTATTTTTTTTTTTTTTTTTTTACAGTGTATGAAAACAACGAAAAAAACATTTATGGCAGTTTATAGTATATACTGCTAATAATAATACCTAATAATGATAATAAATAATTAAACTTAAAAAATCCATTCTGTTAAGTAATAATAGTTTTAAAAAAAACACAATGTCCCCTGTAAAATTATATCACATTGTTCAATCAAACAAATTTTCAGCTCGCTGTGATTTCATAATCACGAGTTATAAAAGTTAAAATTTATCAGGTTGTTATATGCAGCGTTTTATAAAATTTGAGGGGGGGGGGGATATTTTTTAAAAGGGCCCAAATAATGTTCAAATTGCAGCGTTTGGCGGGCCCACGACAATTAGAATCCGAGTTATAAGGTGGTGAGCACCAAAATTGCAAGGGACCGAAATGGTTAAGGACCGAAATTCCGAGGACCGAAATGACCAGGGACCGAAATGTCTTGGGACCAAAACGGCGGGACCGAAATGTCGTTTACCCGTAAAAGAAAATAGGTAAATAAATAAAAAATAACAGAAGGCGTGCACTTTAGGCAGAGGATATAAGATGGAGTATAAACGCCATAGACCTGGGATGGTGAACCTATGGCACACGTGCCGAACTTGGCACGTAAGAAAACTTCTCTGGCACGCGAAAAAAATTATAGATTATATTCAGTTTATGGAGAACAATCCATTTTATGTTTTTTAACAAAAAGTATAGTTTTGTGTAACAGGTATATAATTTACTTTGAAATAATCCGTAAATTTTGAATGAATTAAGGTATTACAAATTTCAATGAAAGCGCCTTGTAACGCCATTTTCTCGTCAAATCATTCAACATCCAAATCATTTTGCTTCGTTATGAAATTTCAAAAGTTTTTGAAAATTGAATTTTTACATATAGTTTGCATAGTAATATACCTAATTGGCATGCTTCTTACTTCAGATTAAGTTTTATTTTATTTAGATGTACACTGTAAAAAAAATAATGCCAGTTTTCCGGTAGGAATCGGGAAAAGTAGTTGCCCTTATCGTACCGGAATAATTTCTAACCGAGCTCGGAATAAAATCCGTAAAATACCGTTTTACTGACTATTTCCTTATTTTTATGGATTTTATTCCGAGCTGGGTCGGAAATTATTCCGGTACGATAAGGGCAACTATTTTTCCGATTCCTACCGGTAAACTGGCAGTATTTTTTTTTACAGTTTTAAGTAATTTTAGGTTTTATGGTATTTAGGTTTTAATTTTGAAAATTGAATTTTAACTGTTACTGTAAATAATATGTATCTATTGAACTTGTTTCTATAACTAAAAATGATCTGATTCGGAAGAATACAATAAAAGAAAACTCATTTATAGATTATTAACACAGAATTCTATGCGACATGGCTATATTATTGAGTAAATTTAAATACAGCATAATAAATAACTTAAGAATTGAATTCAGTGTAAGTGTAAAAATAGTTAAGTAAAAATTCTATAAAAGTTAGTTATTGGATTTTATCTAAGTTAACGTGTTTCTGGCACGTTATAATGTTGGTACATAATAATTTTGAAATTTTTGGCACGCATACTGAAAAAGGTTCGCCATCCCTGCATAGACTTACTTCAGAAACAGAGGATATACGGAGCTTCTTAAAATATCCAGAAGGTATGCGGCGTATACCACCATACACCCTCTGCTCCACTACTTCTCTGACTGTTGCCAACCCGTCGTCCGTAGATTACTAGTGGTCCGCTTTAAAAATTTAGTACTCTGTAAAAAATGTCACATTATTTGCATTTTTTATGTTTTATAAATGATAAATCAAAAATAATATCTTAAGAAATTCTTATAGTTATAAAATTGTAGATGTTTAGTTTTGAAAATTTAAATTATGACATGTATTCATAATTAGGTAAATAGATGTTATTTGTAATTTATTTTCAAAACAAGCAATATTTAATTTTTGGTTCTCCATAAAGGGCGAATATCCATAGTTGAGTGAAAAATGAAGGAAAATTTTTATTAAGTTTTCAGTAACATATGTGCGAAAGTACTTTTTATCAATCACATCAAATAAAACTCGGTACAGATTTAGAATTGGCATAAAATGGCTCTCCAGCTTACATTACTGTCATTGAAGTCAAAAATCCATGAATTTATTTGAAGCACCCATAGGAACAAATATCACACACTAAAAATTTATTATACTTAAATAAGATCAATTATTTTGTAATAATTAATCTAACTAAAATCCTAAGACGAAATGCAATATTCCACCTTTATTCAACCACAAAATACACAATACGTGCTTTAAAAAAGTTTGCCGTTTTACTTAAAAGGCGACAAAGATAATAATAATACATTTAAAATATATACATTTAAAAATATACATTTTATTTAAATTTCCTCGTACTTACTGGAAATGTCAGCCCGTGCAGACCTCTAGTCTACTATTTAAACTGTATAAACTGTGTAATGCATAAACTGTAATTCACGGGCCGTTTACACATTAAAAATAGCAGGAAATTTCATTTTATATATGGTTACACCTAAGAATAATTTATGCTTGGCATTAAACAGTATTTGTTGGTATCAGTTGATTGGTACGCACATCTTTTTCCTACGATTTTGCAGCAAATTAGTAGGGACAAGAAGATGATAACTTTTATTTTTTCAGGACTGTTCATTCTATATTGATAAAATAGAAATTCTTGTGTTCGTTATTGTATAATTGTATTTATGTTTTTTAAAAAAATCACATTAGTGGTCCGTGGGTTTTAAAATTAGAAATTTATGACCCGTGAGGTCCGAAAACTTGGCGGCAGCTCTTTAGGTTACTAATAGGCGGTCAGAAGCTTTGCAAGAAAAACAGAATAGCTGCGTAAAGTTATCCTTTCTCTTGCCGCATGGTAGCGCTGATGTTTGTTTATTGGACTTGTTGAATGCTCACAAGGCATACCTGACGCAGACGGAAGCATCTTCAGTTTTGTATCTGTTTTCTTTCAGTGCAGTCGAAAATGCATCCAAGGATTTACTTTTAAGAAATGGAGAAAGGAAAAGGAGCGGTGAGATAACTTACATGGGGTGAAAAACAGCGATAGCTTCAAATCGTTGCCAAGTCAATATAGGGCACATGTTTTGCCCGAATATTATTTTCGAGCAACCGAAATCAAACTGATTAATATTTATTAAGATAAATCATATTCAAGCAGACTTATATCATTATGTCTTTATTAGAGAAAGCCGACAAGCATGACTAAAAAGCAAGAATATATTGACAGTTCACCAGTATATAAAAGAAAAATTCGATATGAAGATGTTCTAATTCTATATTTCTTTAATAAAAGAGCTGACGAAAAGTAATTTTCGTAATTTAAAAATCTCTAAAAAAAAAAATGATAGTTTGAAACCACAGTAAGAGCACTGCGGAATACTTTTTTAAACCACATAATTATTTTCGAAGCAATAAAACAGAAATCTGATAAATTTTCCATTAGTGAATTTATCTTTGGATAGACTTTTATTACTCTCTCTCTCTCTCTCTCTTAGAGAAAAATAACCTGAAATACTGTGTAATGTCAATATATTAAAGAATTTTCAATATATAGTTTATCTTCGGATCTATAGCTATGAAATCTCTGGCTAAGGTAAATGGAAAGAAAGAAATATACCACTTTTATGCACTTTATTGTATGAAATAACTACAATGAGATTTTTTTGTTAGATCGAAGATCAGAAAAATAGCTTATGAAATTCAACTTGTGATAAAATGGGTCTAAAAATAAGCAAGGGAAAGGATAAAGTATATAATTTCCACACACAAAAAGAAACTAAATCATTTTTATAACACTGCACTTCACTGTATAAAATAGTTACTTTTTTTTTTAAGATCAAATATCAGAAAAACAGATCCTGAGTTTCAATATGTGCTAAAATATCTAAAAATGACCAAGCGAAAGGATAAAGTATTTAATTTGTACACAAAGAAGACACTGAATAATTTTTTATAACACTGCAAAGAAACAATTTATGGTGGGATTCACCCATCAAATAATTACAATATATATATTTTAATCCTAGATTAGAAAAACAGATCCTGAGTTTTAACTTGTGATGAAATGTGTCTAAAAAGGAGCAAGTGGAACGATAAAGTATTTAATTTGCACACAAATAAGACACTGAATCATTTGTTATAACACCCCAAATGAACAATTTATGTTGGACTTCACCCATCAAATAATTACCATGATTTTTTTTTTTTTTTTTTTTTTAGATCGAAGATCAGAAAAATAGATCCTGAGTTTCAACTTGTGATAAAATATGTCTAAAAATGAGCAAGTGAAAGGATAAAGTTTTTAATTTGCACACAAAGAAGACACTGAATCATTTTTTATAACACTGCAAATGAACAATTTATGTTGGGCTTCACCTATCAATTAAGAATCCTGTAGGAACAAACGCTATAAAGAACTCATAATTGGATATATAGAAATTTGGTAGGAACATTCAAAGAAAAGATATACACTATAATTTTAATTGACGAAGATTATTACATAACCAAATTGTTATATAATACTTTGGCTAAAAGATAAATGTAATGTACAAATCAAGGATTACACTTGAACCTTTATGGAAAATATTTTTATAATAAAACGCTATTTTCAATAGAAGTTTTTATCTTATGAATTATGATTTTAAATAGAAACAAAAGTATTATTTCTTCTAAATCGCGGCGATTTCAACTTTTAACCCCTATATATGTATATTTGTTTTCTTTCAGATCTGCTTTGAGGTTTGCTGCAAAATTTTTATTTATGTTTACATACTTCTGACAGCATACATAAATTCTTATATACTTCTTACAATATATATATACAGTCTTACAAACTGACATACTTACCTAGAACTTACAATTTATACTGCATGTGATATAATTACAATGCATGCAACGAAACTTTTTCACAATCGAAAGTAAAGCGAATACTTCACAAACAAAGAAACTCCTATTTGGGGAATCCTTCTCTGTCATTATGCAACTGAATTTTAATAAATATGTTTTAAATTAAGCAAAGTTTCATATACTATAAAAAAAAAAAAAAAAAAAAAAAAAAATCCCGATTACAAACACTGTTATTGATCTGCAAACTTTTAAATTACCGAAGCGAACATAAATTCATACTTAAATGCAAAGCTTTCTTACTAAAGCTTTTTTAATAATAATCATAATAAATAAGGTAACTTGGAAAAAAAAGGAAAATCATTCTATAAAATAGAAAATTTAAATTTAAGTGCAAACAAAACAAGAATTTTCACTTTGTATGCCAAATATATTTCTTTAATCTACGTGAAAATACATAATGAATTTTGTCTTTTATGTATCAATTTACATGTTTATACATTAACATATATACATATTAATTTTTATAAAAATCTGAATTTTTCCTGTGTGGGCCAAACACATTTCTCTAATCTGCATTAAAATACATGACGAAATTCACCTTTAATGTATTTATTTATTTAATAATTATTTTTTACTTATTATTTATTTATTTATTAACTAAATTATTTCATTTGCACAAATTCATTTTGTTAACTGCCTACATTTCCATGAAAATTAATTTACAACTCATTTTAATCTAAAAATACGAGGGATTCGAATAAAAGTAATTAAATAGAGGTGACGAAACAGAAAATTGGAAACAACTTGTGAAAGGACACTAAACAATCAGCGTTCACGTTAGTACTTGATTCAACACATTAAAGCTTTGATAGCATAGCAATATTAACGAAATTAACTACAGATAAAATACTTTTAGATTTTAAGCCGGAAAAATCTTTTCAGTTAAAGCAAACGTATTAAATTGCTTTAATTTACCTAAAATGTATTACAAAATATACTCAGTCTTAATCAGTTAATTAATTTAATTAGTTTGCATGTTTACATACCAACTTTACAGAATATAAATCTTAAACACAAGGAACCACGACGGTGGAGCATAGATGACCCCCCACCCCCCGGACACCTTTAATAAGGTCTTGAGAAAAAAAAAGTTACAGCAATGAGTTCACAGGCTAAAGCCGTCACATAAAATTCTTTTAGATTTTAAGCTGGAAAAATCTGTTCAGTTAAAGGAAACGTATTAAACTGCTTTATTTTACCTAAAATGTATTTCGAAATTTACTCAGTCTTAACCAGTTAATTAATTTAATTAGTGTGCATGTTTACGTACCAACTTTACAGAGTATAAATTTTAAACACAAAACAAATTAATGGGTGTTTGGAAAAATGGCCTATGTTTTACTTCCAAATGGGAACTGCTTAGACAGGGGAACCACGTCTGTAGAGCATAAGTGTTCCCCCCGGACACCTTTATTAAGGCTTTGAGAAAAAAAAAGTTACAGCAATGAGTCCATGGGCTCAAGCCGCCAGATAATATGCTTTTAGATTTTAAGCTATAAAAATCTCTCCAGTTAAAAAAAAAAGGTATTAAATTGCTTTAATTTACTAAAATGTATTTCGAAATTTACTCTACATGTATCAGTTTGCATGTTTACGTACCACCTTTACAGAATATAAATTTTAAACACAAAACAATTTAATGGGTGTGTATGGAAGAATGGTCTATGTTTTACTGAATAAAGGAACTGCTCAGACCTGGGAACCACGTCTGTAGAACATAGATGTTGCCCCCCCCCCCCTCCGGACACCTTTATTAAGGTCTTGGGAAATGAAAAAGTTACAGCAGTGAGTCCATAGGTTCAAGTCGCCGTAAAGGAAAATGCGAGCAATGGAAAAATAATACATAAAGATGTTACAGACTATGACCATGGATCAGATAGCCATAAACACAACAATGAGCGATAGTAAAATCAAAGCGACAACTCTTTAATGTAAGAGATCATAATGAAAGGTGATAGGAATAAAAGAAGATAATATTGCTTTATATGCCAAGTAAATGACTAATTGTTAGACAAGCCCATTAGTAAACAAAAAATCCGCTTTAATTTTGAAAATTAAAAATTTTACTTAAAAAAAAACTGTTAATGTCATTGTTTAGCGATGTTCTGAGCACCTAATGCTACATAGGTCCTTCTTCCAAGCTTAATTAATTTCCACTTTTCTCTTGTTGCTGATCACTGACGAGTAATAATAAATACCAAGAAAACATTAATAATAACTAATTAAGTGGCTAAGGAAAATGATAATATTATTTTTAATTTATTATTTTAATTTTTTATTTAAAGTTAACAAAGTTGCACATTATTAAATGATAATTTTTAACACTGGGTGTGTCAGTTTTTAACACTGGATAATCAACATGATTCCACATAGGCCCTGTTCCAACAAAAAACCCAACTTCCCAAAATTTGTAACAATAATACTTCTTTCAAACAACCGTTCAATTTTTCCCTTTACGTGCAAACCACATTGCTCAAATCAGCGTTTCATCAAAATAAAGTAAGAAATTCCATATTTTCTGTATCAGTTTACCATTTTATATATCAACTTTTCATTAATTTCATTTGCAGAAATTCATTTTGTTAAATTCCTTAGAAAATCTTCTTATTTCCACGAAAATATTATTAGTCGTGGAAATTGATTCGCTATCCCATTTTAACCTAAAAATATACGAGAAATTCACAGAAAAGTAATTAAAGGGAAATGAGGTAACAGAAAATTAGAAGTAACAAGTGAAAAGAGACTAAACAACAAACAAACGATCACGTTATTTGTTTCAACACATTAAAGCTTAGCTAGTAAACAATATTCTTGGAATTAACTCCAGATAAAATGCTTTTAGATTTTCAGCCAGAAAAATCTCTTCAATTAATGGGAACGTATTATGAATAATACATTACTTCGATTAAACAAACAAGAAGGAAAGATTGATAAAGGGGGAATTTAAAAACATTAAGTAATGAGAAAGTGTACCGTATCCATTAAATAAATATATCGGGGATGAAAATCGCTATTCCGGTGCATGATTTAAATATATCTAGTGTCAAGCGTTAAAGGAATATAACCAGATTTTTATTTAATGAGACAATCTAAATTTTTATTTTTAATTACCAGTCAATTACACATGATTACTTTCTAAATAATGAAACTTAATGTTTAAGATAAATGTAAAATATAAGAGCTACAGCTCAAGGGTTGTACAAAAAAAAAAAGCAGATTGTTTAAACAACAAGTCGTTACTTGGAAATTACGCGGAAACGTCTATGAACTGTTATTGAGAAAAATTATGTATAAAAATTCTTTAATATTATAAAGCTTTAGAGTCTAGAGTTTTCTAATTCCAGTTTAAACATTTACGCCTAATTCGAAGACTGGATGCTACCGAGTCTAAAATGTGTAATAATAAAATCTCAAATATTGAAGCTTCAACACATTGATTTTATTTCATCATCTTTTTACACAATCTATCATTATTAAAGTAGTGCCCATGTAGACATGTTTTAAGAAAAACAATTGCGATGGTTTAATTAAAAATAAATTGTTTTCTGTTCGTTTTAGTTCGTAAGTAGTTCCTACGTTCCAACATAGGCCAAGTGGATAGAACTACTCAAAAATTTCAGTCTGATCTTCAGCGCTTGCGAATACAAACGCCACAGTCAAAATTCCAAGCTTGGGTCCAGGACGGATCTGCCATCATTAGCGGATTCTTTGTAGGATTGTTTGGTGACAATTTTGTGAAAGAGTTATGGAAAATTTGTGAGAAACAAATCTTGGAGGAAAGAGATAGATGGAGATGCAGTAAGGTGGCTGGAGGTGACGCCAAAAAAGTAACCCTAAAATCCGCTATAGTCGGCCCAAACACAAGCACGTTCTTTTACGAAAAAAAAAAAAGATGAAAACTTTTAATTATACAGTTTTTAATTCATAATAAAACGCAATGCTGCTTTAGAATGCTTAAAAATAAGCAGATCACTTTCATTTAGAGGGAAAAAATGCACGGGTGATGCAAAGAATTCGGTCCCTCTTCCAAGTGCTTGTTTTGTTTGAGCGGAGTGAGAGCATTTAAATTTGAGCGATAATGCGCATCGTATTGCAAACTTCAATTTAGTATGTAACCACTCATTATATCACAAATTCAGATATATTAGGATGCCTCTATATGAGAGTAATGACACACGCAGGCGCATATTCAGACTGTGCTTAGAGAGATGTATTTGTCCAAAGTATGGTAAACCTACATTCAAGAATCTGGCGATTCCCGCCTGGGCCAATTTGATTTGACGAGTGAGACAAGTTAACAATCATTAACTTGGCGATAATTTCTGATCGTTTCAATGCAATGTAATGCCTCAGATTTAGCCGGATGAAAAACGACGTGAAACCACAAGAAAACGCCGCCTGACCAGAACAAAAAGACCACGAGTAGACTGATACGTCTCTCTGGAACTAAAGTAGGTCATTTATAGTGTGTGGGTTTATTTATTCAGATAAGGGATTGAAGTAAAATTTCTCATTTATCTCAATGGGTATTTTAGACACTTTTGTGAAAAGTTTGGCTAAGACATTTCTTACCTCTTAATTTCCATGCTTATAAGATGGATTATGAAAAATGGACAATTTTCCTTAACCGTCGGGATATCCGAAGTTGAAAATTATTCAACGACGTTTTATCTGGAGGGTATCTGCATATACATATATCATACAGAAAATCAGGGCTTTGAAAAACGGACGTAATAAGCGAGTGACGTGAAAACCGGGTGTCGGGATAGCAAGGTCCGGCTGTATTTTGAAATGATTAAAAATACATGTTTGTAGAAATTCCAAATAATCAATATGGAAAATAGTTTGTGATTCTACTTTTTTGTGCATTTTAATACATATATAAGAAAATTAAATTAGATTATTTTTTGGATAATGATTTCTTTTAAAATAGATTATGCCATAACACTTAAAAAATAGAAATGTTCTCGATAAGAATCAAAACAGTGCAAGAAAAGAAGCACATTAATATTTATTAGCCTTTGGTAGGGCCGAAACTAGGGGGAGCAGAGGGGGCATGTGCCGAAGAACCAAATGATGATTTTGTTTGCCGTTTGATACAAAAATGTATATATATATATGAGTCAATATCACAAAATACGAAAATTACAGTCCGCACAATAAAATTTCTATTTAATGTTATATAATGCAATTTTCTTTTTTACATTCTAATAAAAAAATATTCTTAGAAGTATCTTCAAGCGATATTATATTCATAATAACACAAAAACAAAGCAATTAAAAGACTTAAAAGTTCAGATTGTCATTTTCCTGGCATGTCACACTGTGATGTGTGCAAAGTAAAAGTGTTTCTGCTATCATGTACAAATATCTTTTTCCAGTTTTTTTTAATTTTTAATTTATAATCATGCCTTATATAACACATTATGTGGAAGGTAACACGTTCTGTGTTTTACAAATAATTTTCCATAATTAAAATATGATTGTCACTGAAAATAAATGTCATTGTCCTGGCCCGCTCACTTTAATTCTTTATGAGGTATAAAGGTGGCGCTGCAGAGTAATTATTCTTGTTTTTGACATAGTTCAAGTCAGAAATAGTAAAATCATTGCTACCAGTAAGATCTTTTAGATATTTCTTTAAAAATAATGTGTTTAAAGGCTTTGTAAAAATTGAATAGATTTTTATTATGTTATTTTCCTGGCTTCTATAAATTACAAATAAAGCTGAACAAAATGTTAAATCTAAAAAAAAAAAAAAAAAAGAATGTGAAAAATGTTTTAGAATGAAATTGTCATTTTCCTGGCGGTCATTATCCTGGCATACATTTGCAAAGAAAATGACATATAATTATAATTACATAAAAATGAACTTACGCTCTTCAAACTTTAACAATTTTACATATAAATTCCTTTATTCAGCTGCTCAACCAACATTTAAAAAAAAAAAAAATCAGAAGCTTTGAAACGATTTAAATTTTCAAACTTTTTCTTTTCAAAATTCCACATTTTGTGATATTCAGCCATATATATGTGACGTTTTGACGGCAAGTAGTTTGTATTGTCAAAAAAAATGAGGGTTTCCATTCCTACACAACACAGGTAGCAGCCGATTGGTTTTAAAATACTAAAGAAAAATGAAGAATTAACATAAGGCAGTCGCTTGGAACATTATTCACTTTATTTCCACACTCTCGATTAAATCTAGGGAAGATGCTCTCTCTTTCCATGGTAAAAAGAATAAAGTCTATTCTTCCTGTCACAATTAGTTTAAAATCACTCCATCTCTTGACTGCGTTCTAGTCTTTAATCCGTTAATATCTAACATCTATCACCCATTACGATACCGTTGCTTCCTCATTCTACTCACATAATAAACAGTATTCATCCAACATTTTACTACCTCCATCGAGCAATCACATTGAATATCCAGTTTGCTACGACTGCAATCCACCACGTTCACCTCTACATGCTAAAAACTAAAAAGCTTCTAAACTCACAGCTCCTCTACTATATGCTATATCCTTCTCTCTGGTTCCCGCCATTCGTATTTATACTCTGCTGAAAAGATTGTTCTAGAAAATTCTTATATCCTCGCACCAGCTATCTAAAGCATAAACAAATGTTAAAATCTGTAGTCGAGATTATGCAAAAATAACCCCTTTTTCCCTCTTCAGACGATAAAAGAAATGAATTTATGTCTGCGAAGTTTTAATCTTTGAAATATTTTAATTACACCTGGATATTTTAAATAAAAGAATAAATTGAAATAAGTAGGTTTTTTTCTTTAAGACAGAATAATATTTTAGCAGTTAAATAAAGATTTAAGGGGAATATGATATACCGGGATTTAATAGCGGAATTTAATAGGAATTTAAATAATAAAAGTTTTATTAAAGAAATATAAATAATCGAGCCATTTTTAGATTTACGCAATTTGGAATAAATATGAATTAAGATCTTAGAGATTAATAGACTTGGGTTTTAATTTAATAAGCCGGTATAATATACGGAATATTACTGAAAAAGGAAAATTTACATAAAATACTTTAAATTTGGCGCAAAAATTTAAATTTTGTAATATTATCCCCCCTCCCCAAAGACTTTGTATGAAATTTGTGGTTAATTAACTACAATTTCAGACAATAAACTTGTAATAAATTTGGAAGTTGATTTTTGAATATTGAAAATTTTAGAGACGTCAGCGAAGAGATAGAAAAGTAAAATTTAGCAATGCAAGAGAAAAAAAATATACTAAGAGCATTTAAATTTAGCTGAGAGCATTTCCCCTGTAAAAGAATACAAATAATGGTTACAACATCACTTACCATTTGTAAGTGCATAGAAAAATATAAACACAATAATAAATAAAGAATAAGTATAAATACAATAAGAAATAAATAATAAGAAATAATAAAACTATAGTAATAAATAACAACAAATTCTTTTATCTTGTGGAAATTTAGTGTATTTCCATTTCTCTTATCACAAACATATTTCCAATCAAGTAATGTTTAACACTTTATTTACTTCAAGTAGAATTTTAAGTCACATTGGCTTAATCAGTTCGTAGGTCATAAAAGTCCTTTAGCAAAAATAGTGATACAGTCCTTAAGTAAAAAATTCAGCTGCAATAAATATTTTTTACTAAATTTGTTTCGACTACTCTACCTACTAAACTCTTTACATTATGTTTAAATACTATTTGTCATCACAATAGTAGTTTTATTTTAATAAACAAATTCCTAGTAGTTATTCAACTACCTTTTAACGTTTGTTTATCAACTACTTTTTTGAGTTCCTTTTCCCATTTTAATTGGGACTCACCATCTTTTAAAACTTCTCACTTGTTTTAGTAAATATCATAACTTTTCACTTATAAGTTATGTTCTCTTTTTCTTTAATAAATAATGAATCTTTCAATAAATAATATAATACTTTCAATTCATAATCATAATAATAAAATTCTCAAAAGTATACTTGAATAATAGCAATAATAATACTTAATAACAATATTATATTCTAAGAAAATATCACAGATTGTTTACTTATTGACACGGAAAATAATGGTTGAGGATAAAAATAATACATAGCAATTAAATTATTTTCTTATTTTTTATTTGTTATTGTATTTATACTTATTCTTTATTTATTATTGTGTTTATATTTTTCTATGCACTTACAAATGGTAAGTGATGTTGTAACCATTATTTGTATTCTTTTACAGGGGAATTTATGTCTGCGAAGTTTTAATCTTTGAAATATTTTAATTACACCTGGATATTTTAAATAAAAGAATAAATTGAAATAAGTAGGTTTTTTCTTTAAGACAGAATAATATTTTAGCAGTTAAATAAAGATTTAAGGGGAATATGATATACCGGGATTTAATAGCGGAATTTAATAGGAATTTAAATAATAAAAGTTTTATTAAAGAAATATAAATAATCGAGCCATTTTTAGATTTACGCAATTTGGAATAAATATGAATTAAGATCTTAGAGATTAATAGACTTGGGTTTTAATTTAATAAGCCGGTATAATATACGGAATATTACTGAAAAAGGAAAATTTACATAAAATACTTTAAATTTGGCGCAAAAATTTAAATTTTGTAATATATATATATGTTACCGGCCAAACCAGATTTTAGGTCAAACTAGATTGGCCTAGGCCAAACTAGTTTATCCTAACGCGCATACGAAATCCTAGGCCAAATTAGTTTATCCTAACGCCCATAGGATAAACTAATTTTTCCTAGGCCAAACTAGTTTGGCCTATCGCTCATAGGATAAACTAGTTTAGCCTGCTATTCATTGGTCCGAACTAGTTTATCCTAGGCCGATCTAGTTTATCCTAGGTCAATTCAATTTGGCGTGATTTTATTGACCCCAAAGACGGCCCCGGCGCCAACCTTCTAGTTTATCCTAGGCCAATGTTTGGTTGGTTGATTGGTTGTATTTATGTCGGCCAATTATCAGCACGTGGGATATAGGCCCTAAGGGTGGGGGGGGGGGGGTGCCTTCCGTGGAGGTCTTTCTAAGGGAACCTAACCCGTATTAACGCTTGGAGAACCAAGGTTCGAAGAAAACCACGAAAACTCCGAACGATTAGGTCGACGGGCGCGTTTGGGATCGAACCCAGCACCTCCCGTCTACCAGCTTCGAGAGCAGAACCTCTCGGCCACTGGTGGGGCCTTAGGCTAATGCAATTTGCCGTGCTTTTATTGATCCCAACTGCCGCTCCGGCGCCAACTTTGTGCAAAGTAGTGTTGCCGTCACCCCTGTATAATATATTTTATTCGATGGGGAGTGTGATAACGTCCCCCTATCTTCCTCATTTTACCGCCGCCGTTATTTAAAAATATGTTCCATATGACAAATTATGTGCTGGAGAACCAAAGAATGGGATAAGAGGTTATCATAAAATTTAGGAGAGAAAGAATTTCGAGATATTTATTTTTTTTCTCACATAAATATCACTAGGATTTGAATTATTTATGAATAAATGCACCATTAAGAATATCAGAAGAACATTTGATATTCTTTCAGAAATTTGGAATTTCACAAAACTCCGGCGAACTTCCGGTCCCAGTTTGTCCTAAAATACATATATTTTTAAAGTACCTTTATTCCACAATTAAAATTCTCTAAAAATAGTACTTATACATTTATACGGATGGGGATACAGTACTGTAAAACCTGTTCGAAGAATCTGTGTATGGCGAAATTCTGTTTTAAACGGAAAATCTTTTTTAATAGGTGCAAATTGGCTATAATAATCCGTTTGAAAAAAACATAATACATTTTCTAGAGACGACGGACCTGCTAAAAATGGAACTTAACTTTAACGAAGTTTTTTCTCTTCTATGTGATTCCGTCTTAGAAGGTTTTTCAAAATAATTTTTTCAGATTTTTAAGTCTCCAAGCCGTGTAAAAAAATTATTGCTATTAGTAATTATTTAGATATTTACATACAAAGAAAAATTCATTACAAAATCAGTATAGTTTAAAATAGAATCATTAATATCGTTAATCCACATTCTATGGCTTGGAGATTTAAAATTTTTTTAAATTCTACGCAATAAAATCTTCTAAGACGGAATAGCATAAAAAAGAACAAACATCCTTCCCTTATCAGAAGGTTCATCATGTGTTGTAAATGCATTATATTCTTTTTACAAGTACTAATATCCTCATTTTACATAGTTCAACATATTTTCTTTTTGTTAAACACGGGATTCTGCAATAGGCAGGTTTGTTTCTCAAGTTTTACCTTACTTTAAGTTTATTACCTAAGCACGCATCTACTCATCTTAAAACTAGTCGGATGTACCAATCCCAAAACTTTCTTTTATCTCAAATATGTTAATACTTCAAAATGTGCTGCCATAATGAAAAATTAAATGGCAATCTATGCTCATTGTGAGGATTCTAAAGATATGAAATTTCGTGCATTAGTTCTTGAGATATGACTATCGCTGAAATCGTGTAAATCCAGCAAAATGCAGCATAGCAGGGCTTTCTGTTGAATAATTTACACCCAAACCTAACCAGAAACAACTTATGTCAACGACTAATTGAATCCGAAGTTTGGTAAAAATCCGTGCATTAGTTTTTGAGATACAGCTACTTTGAAAATTTTGGAAAATCCAGCATAGTAACGTCACCTGTTGAGAGATTTACACCAAAACATAATCAGCAGCAATATTAATCAAGGTATACTTGAATCTGAAGTTAGTTATTGAGACTAAGCTATTGAGGAAATCGTGAAAAATGCAGCACAGCAGAGCCACCTATTAGGCTATTTACCCCAACACCTAATCAGCATCAATTCATATCAAGGACTAGATCACCCTAACCTAGGCACCAACCAGAATCTGGCATAGGTGTTAAAAACCTAGGCAGGAAATTCCCTTCCACGACTCAGCCAAAGCCACAACCAGGGCAACAGACCCAGAAAACCAGCAGGTATTTACCAAAGAAAAATTAAATATAATACATAATAAAAAAGTAAGTGCCCCGACACTTACAAAGAAAAACATAATGGTATACAGAAATTTAGGACATTTACAATTTTTGACATATGTCTCAAGCTGTTAAAACAAGGCAAACAGGATTTATAGACAATTTTTTACAATATTGCAATTGTCTTTAAAATAAATTCCTAATCATATATAAAAACTAAAAATACATCCAAGCTTGAATTTAACAGATCAAATATCAGCAATTCTGATACAACTTTGTAGTTTTTAAAATGTTCAAAAACCATAAAAGCCAGTACACAAAGTTCATAAAGTCATATAATGTTCAGAATTTATACCTTATGAATGAAAATTTTTTATTTAAATCATTGTAGATTCTACACAATGTTCTATAGTTAGATCTCGTCAGAAGAACACATCTTAAGTTCCACTCAAGTGTTCTATTGCGTATCATAGGAAAACAGTCCCTTGAAACACGACAACTCTGAAATAAGTAATGAGGCGTATCACCACGTTTTCCACATGTACATCTGTCGTTCTGTCGTTTACCAATTTTATATAAATACGCTGGAAACGCTCCGTGGCCACTGATAAAGATACGATTTGAGAATCACGCAAAAAATCTAGGCTAACGTCCGGCAAAACTTTGTATGTGTCTCGACCTTTGACTGAATAAGACCAACGAGTCTGCCATTCTTTCATATTTTTCGTACGAAAATGGGATTTTAATACGCAGATAGGTATCGAAAGCTTTTCTTCTGAATCAAAAGTGTTATTTAAAATAACAGACTTTGCCAGTTCGTCGGCACGTTCGTTTCCCGCAATTCCTACATGCGATTTTATCCATCCAATATGCACCATCTTATTCCTCAGAAGACGAAGACTAGTAGAAAGTTCAAATAATATATCGTTGCTGGGAAAAAGTCTGCGATTCATATCAAGGACTAACTGAATCTGAAGCTTGTTAAAAATCTGTACGTTAGTTCTTGAGATAAGCTATTACGAAAATCGTCAAAATCCTGCAAAATTTAGCATAGCAACGCCAAATGTTGGTCGATTTACACCAAAAACTAATCAGCACCAACTTATATCAGAGACTACCTGAATATAATTTTTTATTAAATTCCGTACATTAGAGGGCCCACAAAATTGTGTTACATACATGCAGACAGACAGACTCACAGGCAGACATTTTGTAAAAACATGTTTTTCGGGATCTCTGACTCCTGAAACGTGTAAATCCTTCGAAAACCGGAAGTCGAAAATTTTCACGAATCCAATTCTTTCTTCTTGTAAAAATAGAAGAAAGTAAAAATTAAGAAAAATAATAAATATAAAAATTTCAATTGTGGAATAATAGCGATTTAAAAATACGTGCATTAAAAAAAAAGTTGGGCCGGGCCAAATGTTAGATATTTTTACTGACCAGACCAGAAATCCTGCCGGTCCAAATGATTTTCATATGAGCTGGGTTGGAAATTGTACTGAAAATTTCTGCGCAGACCTCAAGAATAATGCAGTACAGTCCCGACTTAAGCCGGAAAAAAAATTGAGTCCAGGTCCATTTCGGTCCAAACCTCTCGAAAAATGTAATCCCCAAACAAAGCCCGGACCGATTGTTGGGACTGAAAATTGGGTAGGCCCGTAAATACCCTTACATCGAATAACAAAAGTCTAGCTCACAAAATTT